>NW_025915114.1:0-19204 GCF_018835915.1 Vigna umbellata | reverse complement strand
ACTGAGTGAAGTAACATCAAAGTAGGTGAGATTACACATTTTCGTACAAGTGAATCAAAATTTTCTACGTTTGAATAAATTCCTCATCTTTCACTCCCTTTTTATCACAAGAGTCTAGAATAATATTACAATCTATAATTCATCTTGATAATTAGTATAATAAGATGAATCAGATTACGTATTGTTAAGAATTTAAATATGAATCTAAAAATATAAGAGATAAGAAAAAAGCTTTTAAATGATTTGATTGATATGGATCATAAAAAAATTGTATTCTTAGTCTCTTTATGGGTCATCAACTTCTTCGTTCCCCTCCCAATATCAGTTTTTGTTATCTTCTCCGACATATCATCAGTCACAATGTAACCCAGCTTAAGATGAGACATCACCACCTTATGGGCCAAGCCAACAACGGAACCCCACGTCCAACACCCTCCACCGTCGATTTCCATCCACAATGAGACAAAAACCCACCCGTTGAAGAAGGACTCAGTACCAACAACAGTGGTGCCCACCCACGTATTATCATACCCCTATTCCCAAAATACCCTTCTTTACTACCTCCAATACTTGAACTGGCCTGAATCATCCGAATGAATGCTTCTTCACATGACTCCAGGGCACCACCGAGTTCTTCCAAGGTGGGACCCACCTCTCTACCAAATGACACACACAGAACCGACCCACGTGCCTTTCAATCTCACCACTGGGTCACTTCTTCTTCGGTCACGCTGAACCGGCGGTTCGGCCGGACGTTATGGTCTAAGAGAGCGGAAGCGGTCGAGTTCCAATACTGCTCTGGTAAAAGTGGTCCAACGCTCCAGACCGATTTTTCAATATGATTTGTTATGTATTTAATAAATGGACGCTCCAGATCATCACACGTGTTGATGATCACCGCGCTGCTTTCTCGAACATCATCCAGCCACGATGGCGGTCCCCCCAGTTTAGGTGGTCCCTTCCCCGGCGGCGGAGGAAACCCGAATCCCCCACCGTGGTTCGGTGATCCCTTTCCTGGAGGCGGAGGAAACCCGGTTTCTCCTCCGTAATGCAGTGATGCACCGATCAACGGCGGAGGATGAGGATGTTGAGGTCGTCGTTAAAGGTCCGAATGCGTCATTGTCGTGTTTTCGGGCAACCCGGGAAGTAAACGGGTCTCGCCGGGTTCAAGATTTAAAGGTTGGGTTTTCCAGGGAGCGAGTTCATGTCCGTGGATATTCATAACTCATAACATCACAAAAAATAACTACAACGCATGTTTAAAACTATAAGTATCATTATGTATAACATATATTTATTGATTATTGCAGTAACACGTGTTCCTGTACGCAGTCGAGTCAGTTAAATATGCTCGCTTGTTGTTGTTGTCTACGTCCAATCTTTGTAAGATTCTTTTTTCCGTTGTTTAAAGTTCGTCCGTTCAGTCCGTCTGGGAAGGTACCTGTCAAAGGTGTTTCGATGCTTAAGTTAGTAATGGTCCGATCAATAGTTTAAGTACTGCAATAAATGCGTAATTAATGAATCTGCTTATCTCTCACCTTTGACCTGTATTTATAGTTTTGGTCATGGGCCTTGGATTAGCAAAGCCTTAATCACGGCCCAATCCAGAACCCAATCCTTTAACCATCGTTTTACCTTAATCTTGTCCGGAAACTTACCTGCTACGACCGTCGTTTTGTGAGGTCATGGGGTACCGTCCGTCCTGCCTGTTTGTCCGGTACCATCCGGGGGCCATCTAGTTCATCAGGTCCCCCAAGCCCAAGACAACTAATTGTCGTTGGGTTTTATAATTGTGGGTAACCGGTCGGTGCTTGTTTGAATTGAGTTTGGGCGGGAAAACATGTGTTGGGTTGTCATAGGCTGGCCCCCGGGTAGTGGGATCATCACTTGATCTGGGTCGTTGATTGTGCCAGATTTGGACGGCTGATATGAATCCGCGGTTTCAAAAATTTTGTTATAAATAGGAGCGGGGCGTTGTCATTTTCACAAACTTTCTTTATCTTCTGTGGCTGTCGTTTGGCTTACTATTCTTTTTCCAAGGTAATTAATAAATGACTATTGTTCGTGTTTCTTCTTCAGATGGGTCAACGGGCAGGGAAGGCGGGGATTCGTCTGACGAAAGCAGGTCATCGTCTCCCAGCTTGGTGTCCTCGTCCTATCTAGAAAGGCCCGATCTAGAGGGGGGATCGGTACCGAGATCCCTCGTTTGCGATGGCGAGCGGGTTATTAATGGGATATCGCTCTTCCTTCTTCAGGGGGAATTGACGTAGACGCTGAACGGGCGGAACCGACCAGCGGGTGGCCCGTTGTCGGGGGTTACGAATGGGCTTCTCACGAAGTGGGGTCCCATGAGTCCGAGTTTTCTACCCGGCAGGAATTGCGGTTGTGGACGGAGCGATCGTTCATAACGAGGGATGGAGAAGACACTCGTTTGATCCGTCTTGGCATCCGTCATCCTAACGAGCGAGTCTTCCACGGCAAGGGGTCCTATACGGAAGACTTCTTCTTTGTATATACGTACTTGTCCAACCAGATGTTCGTTCGGGTGCCCTTTACTGGGTTTCAATCAGTCGTGTTTCAAAGGCTGAACGTCGCCCCCTCCCAACTGCATCCGAACAGTTGGGCTTGCATCCAAGCGTTTGTGGCGATGTGCTCTACCCTAGTGATCAGTCCTACTGTCTCCATTTTTCTGCATTACTTTAATGTCCGGCCGGTCGCCAAGCGAGGTTGGGTATCTCTAACTTCCGTCCAAGATTGTTGTCTATTCAAGCCGTACTTGGAGTCCTTCAAAAATTTCAAGCACTGCTATTTTAAAGTGATAATCAAAGAAGGCGGACGTTCGCAGTTTCACACCAAAGCGGGCGGTCCCCTGTTCCCCTTTTATTGGACAAGGGACACTGCTAAGATAAATGTTGTACCGATCGGCGTTATGACCCCCGTTGAGATAGAGGCGGTTAAGACCATTGACACCTTATCCCGCCGTCTTCCTGCCCGAAATTTAGTTGAATGCGTTGGGCATGAGGATTTTGACCAAAATGGCGTTCGGTACGGCATTTGCCACTATCTGTGTGTTATTTTCATATTAACTTAGCTAAATTTATGTTTTCTTTTCAGATATCATGTCTCTTCCAGTGCCCCGCAATACAAGCTACGTGTCGTCATCCCGGAAGAGGATCCCCGGTTGGCGGGTTCAAACCATGCTCTCACGACCACACAATCAAGGACAGTGGAGAAGCCAGATCCTCCCGTGACGGTTGGAGTTGTCCGAGGCGTCCGCCATCCCCACTGCTACCCGCTTAGAAAAGAAGAGAAAAGCTAAGGAGGGGTAGAAATCCTCTTCGAAGAGGAGTCGCCGTGAGGGCAGTGCTCCTCACCCTCTGTCGGGCGGTATCTTCGACCCGTCATTCAACGTGGGAGGGCGAGTGAGCTTCCATACGAGCTCATCTCAACGGGCGGTGATGGAAACTATGTCCAAAAAGAACATCACCAAGGCCGCATTGGAGTTCGCAAGCCGGGGGGCCATGCTGGTTTGATACCTTCGTGAGTTTGCCGACTGGCGTGGAGCCAGGGATGTCCAAGTGGAGCTGGCCGCTAAAAAAAAGGTTGTGGAAGATCTTCGCGCTCAACTGGAAGCCCTCACACTTGAGCATAAAAAGTGCAGGAAGCAGCGGTCCGAACTAGAAGAGAAAATGGACGAAGTGTGCCAGGAGTTGAGTACAACCGTCCAACAATTGAAAGATACTCGTGCTAGGAGCGACCAGATAGTTGAGGAAGCCGGGCGACTAAAGTTGGAGGCGAAGCGGCTGACCGAGAGCAAAAAGGAGCTGTAGAGCCAAGTGGATCGTTTGACCCGGGAGTTGGAGAAAGCCAACGAGGTAATCACCACTCTAAACACAAACATTCAAATTGAGCATGAAGAGGGCTTCAATAAGGCACTCCGTCAGGCCGCTTTGCTGTTGGGGGCGAATCCTATGGCCACCGGTTTCGACCTTTGCCAAGATGTCTATGACGGGAAGATGATGCCGGTCGTTACTTCACCGGTTGACGAGGATGTGGCGGTTGAAGAGGAAGAGCGTCGGGATGACGACAGTGATGAGTGATTAGCGTAGAGGGAAATGTCTTTCGCTCTTTGTGGGGGGTATTTGTGGCTCGAAAGGGTTATATTGTTTTGTTTACCGACCGATGGTCGTTCGCTCTTGATGTAATTACAGACTTGAACTTTTATCAATGAATTTGAAGTTTTTAAGCTCTGTCCTTATCATCCGATCATTTTATTTATGGTCCGTTTAATGTACTTTACATACGTGCTTTTTAAAATTTTATGCTAATAAGAAACATCGTTGGTTTTGACCGTTCGGTGGGGGGTTCATTTTATGAACTCCCTACTTGTTTATTTTCTTAGGCGCCTCGGGTGGCAGGGGTTTAATAAGTGAACTCGTCGTTCACCACCCCGTTGGTGGACTAGATTTCACGCAATACGAATCGAGCGGCATGGTTCCTTTTATGAACTCGTCGTTCGCCTCCCGATCGTCTTATGAGTTCTGGAGTCGGGTGGTAGTAGTTCTATTTATGAACTCGTCGTTCACCACCCGTTCGACTTATTAGCTTTTGAGTCAGGTGGCAGTGGTTCTATTTATGAACTCGCCATTCACCACCCGATTGTCTTACCCGTTTGCAGGCTACGCGTGCCGGGAGACAGTGATTCTTTTTATGAACTCGCCATTCGCCGCCCAGTTTCTGGTTAGTGCGCCGGTAGTTAAGTAGTTCGAGTAGTGGAAATCCGGAGCATGACATTATATGTCTGAAATGAAGAAGATATTACAATAATTTCAACTAAAGTAAAATTTCAAGTGCGAAGCGTTCCATGTATTAGGGATGGTTCTGCTGCTCGGGTGGGAGAGACGGTACGCTCCATTATGAAGGTCTTCAGTTACCTTGAAGGGCCCCTCCCACTTTGTCGCGAGCTTGACGTGAGTGGGCCCTTTTCGTGCGTCCCCTGTCTTTCTCTAGATGATCGCCTTCCTTGAAGCTCCAGGGCCGAACTTTGGTATTGTACTTCCTCTCCACCACTCGTTTGCATGCTTCTGCCCTGAGAACTGCTCGGTCGCGGTGTTCGTCCAGAGTATCCAGCTCCATCCTGAGTTCTTCGTTGTTGAGTATTGGGTCTTGTGGTTGCCGCTGCATGGAGAGTTCCCCCAACTCTACTGGTAGCATGATGTCAGTGCCGTAGGTGAGGGCGAACGATGTGTCGCCGGTTGTCCCATGTGGGGTGCATCGGTACGCCCACAAGACTTCAGGGAGTTCGTCCACCCACGTGCCCTTCTTTTCTCCCAACCTCTTCTTAAGCTCAGTCACTATTGTTTTGTTCACGGCTTCTGCCTGACCGTTCGTTTGGGGATGCTCAACCGAACTCGTAACATGTCTAATCCCCAGACTTTGATAAAACAACCCCAGCTTTCTGTCAATAAACTGTCTGCCATTGTCGATCACCACCGTCAGTGGAAAACCGAACCGACATACTATTATCCACACAAATTTTTGTACCTGCTGGGTTGTTACTGTTGCGAGGGCCTCGGCCTCTACCCATTTGGTGAAATAATCGACGACGACTAAGATGAACCTCTTCTATGCTCGTTCGGGGGGGAAAGGTCCCAC
Organism: Vigna umbellata; assembly: GCF_018835915.1. Next base: position 13,549 of record NW_025915114.1, on the reverse strand, counting down.
GATGTCCATCCCTCACTGGGCGAACGGCCAGGGTGAAACCATAGTATGTACCTTGCTCGGCGGGGCTTGTGGGATATTGGCATGAGCCTGGCCTTTTTGACATTTCTGAACAAAATTTTTAGCGTCTTCCTCCATTGTTGGTCAATAGTAATCGGCTCGAACGACGCGAGCCCTCAGGGTACGCTAGCCGGTATGGAAACCATAAACGCTGTTGTGAAGCTCATCCAATACGTAGATCGCCTCCGGGCGGTTCAGGCATTTCAGAAGAGGAGCCGAAAATCCTCTCTTGTAGAGGTCATCCCCGATGATAACATATATCGCGATTTTGCAGGCATCTATTGGTCGAATTGGGCGTCTGACATCTTGATCTTGCATCAATTTACGAATTTTGCTCCGCCAATCCTCCCCATCATCACTATTGACGGCAAACATTGTACCGAAGGTTTCGATAAGACCTGTCGGATCACGGTTGTCAGCTGTCCCTTTTCCTTTCCATTGCTAAGCTTAGATAGCATATCTGCCCGGACGTTTTCTTCGCGCGGGATATGTCTGATGTTGACTTTTTCGAATTGCTTGATCATCGCCTGGGCCTTATGGAAATATCTGAGGAGTTGTTCGTCCTTGACCTGAAATTCGCCTTTCATCTGTCCTACGACCAGTTGGGAGTCCGTACGGTAAGTTAGTCTTTGTGCACCCATATCACAAGCCAGGCCGAGACCTGCTATCAAAGCCTTGTACTACGCCTGGTTGTTGGACGCTTTAAACTTAAATATGAGGGAGTACTCCAATAGTAAGTCGTCCGATCCTTCTAGGACCACCCCTACGCCTCCTCCTGCTCTTCCAGAGGCACCATCCACGTATAAATTCCATTCATCCGAACGAGGAGCTTGTGGTAACTCTACCGCGAAGTCGGCTAAATTCTAGCCTTTAACCGATCCTCAAGGCTCATACCTTAGCCCAAATTCTGACAACTCTACCGCCCAACTAACCATTTGACCGGCCAGGTCGGGTTTCCTCAAAATCTTCGATATGGGATGATCCGTCTGAACCACGACTTGATGACTCTGGAAATAGGGGCGGAGTCTTCTGGCCGCATTAAGGAAGGGCAAAGCCACCTTCTCCACCTGTTGGTAACGCGTTTTGGCGTCTTGCAGTACCTGGCTAACAAAGTAAACGAGTTGGGGTTCTGGTTTATCCTGTACCAGCGTGACGCTAATGGCGTCGGTCGACACTCCTAAGTAAACTTGTAACTCTTCGCCCGACCATGGTCGATTCATGACTGGGGGATTGGTCAAGACGCCCTTGACTTCTGAGAACACTTCCTCACACTCTGCGTCCCATACCCCCGGACCGGCTCCCTTCCTAATTCGTTTGATGATTGGTCTGATGTGCTCGGCCAGTTTCGGGATAAACTTGGACAGGGAAGTAAGTCGACCGACCAATCGTTGAATCTCCTTAAGATTGATGGGGCTCCTCATCTCCAAGACAGCCGCGCACTTGTTCGGGTTGGCCTCTATTCCTCGGGCAATCAACATGAAGCCCATGAATTTTCCGGCGGCTACTCCAAAAGTACACTTGGCGGGGTTCAGCCTCATGTCGTACCGTCTTACTTGTCCGAATACCTACTCCAAATCCTTGATATGGTCACTGCCAGATCTCGACCGCACGACCATGTCGTCCACGTAGACATCCATGCAGCGGCCGATCTGCCCCGCAAAGATTTTATCCATCAAACGTTGATAGGTGGCTCCAGCATTTTTCAGGCCGAACGACATGACATCATAGCAGTAATTTGCTTTCTCTGTTATGAAGGCAGTCTTCTCCTGATCTGGAGCGTACATCGGGATCTGGTTGTAGCCGAAATAGGCATCTAAAAAGCTGAGCATGTGATGACCGGACGCCCCGTCGACCAAACCATCAATGCTGGGGAGCGGGTGAGAGTCCTTGGGACACGCCTTGTTGAGGTTGGTGTAGTCTATGCATATTCCCCACTTTCCACTAATCTTCTTGACCATGACTACATTTTCTAACCAGGTGGTGTAGGTCACCTCTTGTATGAAGCCAACCTCCTTCAACTTCTACACGTCCTTGAATAAAGCCAATTTGTGTGACATTACAAACGGGTGGATGTCTGGCATGTCAGATGCCGTCCATGCAAAAAGGTCGCGGTTGCGCCAAAGGATTGCCCGTAGTTCTCGTTCCAGTTCCAACCCCAATCCCCCCGCCATGCGGGTAGTCTGACTCTCGCCCCATCCAACTTTCACATTCATTAACTCACCGATGGACTCGATTCGATCGTTTGTATTAGTACGAGGATCGAGGTCGGGCATCGCCACCTCTGAACTGATCGTCCTTCGCTGTGTCATCTGGGGGTAGAGCTTCAATCCGGTTGCATAGAATTCACGGGCTGTTTTTTGGTCGGCTCTAACGGTGCAAATGGTTCCCCTCTCTGATGCGTACTTCATAGTTAAATGGGAGGTGGACACTATTGCTCCAAACGCGTTTAGGCACGGTCGGCCTAAGAGGACGTTGTAGGACGTGTTGGCGTCTACCAGCAAATAACGAACCATCTTTTTGTTGCCCTCCCGTCCGGTTCCTAGACGAGTGTAGAGGTCAACATAACTGCGAGTGTTCACTCGTTCCCCCGCGAAGCCCACTATCTGCTCATTGTACGACACAATAAGGTCTTTCGACAGGTCCATACGCTGAAAATTTTTCCAGTACAAGATGTTGGCGGAGCTTCCCTAATCAATCAACACCTTACTCACCCCGTATCGAGCTATCTCCGCCGTGATCACCATGGGATCATCCTGTTCCGGGTCTGGAGCGTGGAAGTCATCATCTATGAAAGTAATTGTCGGCATGGACCTTCTAGGCCTCTGTATGGCATTGACCGACCGGAGCGTCCTAACATGGCGCTTCCTGACCGATAAGGACGATCCTCCTCCGGCAAACCCTCCTGATATGGTGTTGATATGACCTCTTAACAGGCGTTCATTACTTCTGCTCCGGCTTCTACTGCATCGCCTCTCCCTCCTAGAATGGTTGTTTCCATAGTGCTGTGAGCGTCCCCAATCGTCTCGCCTCACCGAACTCCTGCGCGGACTGCGCGTTCGTGTTGATGAGTCAAGGTGGCGGTTCGGGTGCTCGGTTCTAACGTACTTCTTCAATTTCCCTACTCTGATCAACTCCTCAATTTGATCTTTGAGGGTTATGTACTCTTCTGTGGTGTGACCCAAGTTCTGGTGCCATAAATAGTGCTTATTTTCATCGGCGTCGGGCAGTGTACGGCGCCTCTTAGGCGCCTGTATGATCTCAATGCTCAATGCCTCCTGCAAAATCCTAGAATGGGGGGCGTTCAGCGGAGTATACTGCTGAAAGCGCGGTCCCCTAGGGAGCTCCTTCGGCCTAAACCCCCGACCTTTCCTGATGTCCCCCCCGGGTTCTTTCCTTCCGCCTTCTCCTTCACCTCTTGTGCTTCCTTTCAGTAAGATTGCTTCATTTCCTCCACCCTTATTTCGTCCACCGCTCGCTTGCGCAACTCCTCCATGGTCTTCGACACACGCCTACAGACACTTTCTCTAAAGGATTCCGGTTTGAGCGCGGGAAGGACATACTGAAGGGACAATTCGGAGTTGAGGCCTTTCACCCGTCGGACCATTTTTTGGTAACGGTCCATGAATGCCTTCAATGTCTCAACTTTTCCTTGCCTGAGGCTCGACAGCTCGAAAACAGTTAAGTCCTGGGAGCGACAGTTGGTGAACTGTCGTCCGAACATAGCCTTCAAGCCTTCGGAGCTTTCTATAGAGTTTTGAGGCAGGGAATTAAATCATTCCAAAGCTTCCCCCTCCAGGGACAAAGAGAGTGTCTGACACCAGATTGCCCGGTCCCCTGTCCGAATTGCCATCCTAGTAGTAAACGCCTTCACATGCTCGTCGGGGTCGGTCTTTCCATCACAATTGATAAGCTACGACGGGATGAAGTGTTCAAATATATGAATGTCCATAATGGCTTGAACAAATGGTAGGTGGTCAGAGGTGTCCTCGAACTTCACCACCAACTGTTTGCTCAAGGTTGCGCTCTCGGCCAGGTGGGATCAGGAAAGCTGCTATGCTCCGAGGCACCTTCCTGAGTGGCTTTGCCGCGCTCTTCTTCGGTTTTATCTCCTGCTCCGGATCTTCTCTCCTGCGCTACGCGAGCTGAGCACTCGGCCCGTACGACCGCCATTTCCGCCTTATGCTGTTGCTGTAACTCTTCATCTACTATTGTAAGATCCTTATCATCTCGGTTAGGTCCTCGCTGCTCATGTTTCTCGTGGTCACCATTGGGTTTAGTCACCCGGCCCCACGGTGGGCGCCCAAATGTTCCTGTATGGGGTCGAGTCACCTAAATCTGCACGCTTGTTGTTGCCTCCGTCTGGTCTTCGTGAGATTCTTTCCTCCGTTGTCCAAAGTTCGTTCGTCTAGTCCGCCTGGGAGGGTACCTGTCAAAGGTGCTCCGATGCTTAAGTCAGTAATGGTCCGATCGGTAGTTTAAGTGCTGCGATAAATGCGTAATTAATGAATCTGCCTACCTCTTACATTTGACCTGTATTTATAGTTTTGGTCATGGGCCTTGGATTAGCAAAGCCTTAATCAATGCCCAATCCAGAGCTCAATCCTTTAACCAGTGTTTTACCTTAATCTTGTCTAGAGACCTACCCGCTACGACCGTCCGTTCTGTGAGGTCAACGGGTACCGTCCGTCCTACCTGTTTGTCCGATACCTTCTAGGGGCCATCTAGTACAACATGTATCTATTATATACCTATCTTTATTTGATTTATTCCAAAAATATTTTATATTCATTATAACAATTTTTATGACTCTGTTATAAGGTATTGACTGAAAAACCATTTATAAATATCAATATAAGTATTTCTAAAACTATTTTCCAAAGAAATAACTAAAGTAGTGGGATTTGAATGTCAAAAGTCAAGTTAATAATAAGGTTTCAATCCTTTAGTTGTCCCTATTTATGTGGGGTTTTCCCATTTTGATCCCCTTCTTATTAGAATCCTCAATTGAGTCCTTATAAGTGGTAATTTGAATCAATTGAGCCCCGGCCGTTAAATTTAGTTAACGGGGTTAAGTTTTTGCACAGGTAGGAGGATTACGTGTTAATTTCTTTAAACATGGCATGTTTAGAGTTGAAACGTGGCATTTGGCAAGTTGTTAAATTTGAATAATATAGATTTCTGAAATATAGGATTTAGGGTAAAATGAAGTTAAATATGAGATTTTGATTTCATTCTTGATTAAAAATCTGAGACGAATGTGGTTGTGAGAGGAATGTGGTTGCAAACCTTGCGCGAAGTCTTTAGGGTTCGTTGTTGTTGAAGATTGGCAAGCACGTGAAGTTTCAAAACAGGGAAGTACGAAAGCAGAAGACGCAACAATGTCTATGGGTCATTCGTGTTCCTCTTCCACTTGCAATGAGTGTGGAAGAAAGCAGTTGCGGTCTGTGAGCTCTCGTGGAGATGGAGGGTGGAACAGGAATGATGCTTCGTTGATCTGCCATTATGGAGAGAAGTCTCTGTTGAGGACTGCGAAAACTAGTAAGAATCGAGGCAAACAATTCTGGGGTTGCCCTAGGTGTCGGAACAATCGGTACCGTTATAGAGTCGCGCAACAGAATAAATTAATAAAGCGGACAGCGTGTTCGGTCAAACTCGTAATAAGATGTTCCGTTTTAGAAATTTAATTTTCTTAGAGAAAATTTGTCAAACAGTTGATGTGCATAAAACAGTAAAGAGTATAGGGTGTAGAAAAATTGACACACTGGATTTTTATCCTGGTTCGATTCAAAAGAATCTACATCCAGTTGTTAATCACTATAAAAAGTGATTAACGTTTTCACTAAAATCAGTTTCACACATTACAATAAGAGTGAATGAAAACAGATAGATAAAACCTTCCTTCGACGAACGAACCGGAAGATGACCACCTTGCCAACTCGAAGAGAACCGCTCCGACTATCGACACACGAAACGCGAGCTTCTCCTATTCACGAAACTAGGCAAAGCACTTGAACTAGCTTTTTAGAACTTCCTTAGACAAACTGTATTCTTAAAAAGCTCAGAGTTGTCTTCTAAGAGTTTTGGAACTACTTTATATAGCCAACTGGTCTAAGTTCGCAGAGATGAATTATAACTGCCACAAATAATCGATTATTGTTAGTGATAATCGATTATTTGAGTCCGTTACAGGGTTTTTCAAAAGTGATAATCGATTATCCTAAGGNTAATCACCACTCTAAACACAAACATTCAAATTGAGCATGAAGAGGGCTTCAATAAGGCACTCCGTCAGGCCGCTTTGCTGTTGGGGGCGAATCCTATGGCCACCGGTTTCGACCTTTGCCAAGATGTCTATGACGGGAAGATGATGCCGGTCGTTACTTCACCGGTTGACGAGGATGTGGCGGTTGAAGAGGAAGAGCGTCGGGATGACGACAGTGATGAGTGATTAGCGTAGAGGGAAATGTCTTTCGCTCTTTGTGGGGGGTATTTGTGGCTCGAAAGGGTTATATTGTTTTGTTTACCGACCGATGGTCGTTCGCTCTTGATGTAATTACAGACTTGAACTTTTATCAATGAATTTGAAGTTTTTAAGCTCTGTCCTTATCATCCGATCATTTTATTTATGGTCCGTTTAATGTACTTTACATACGTGCTTTTTAAAATTTTATGCTAATAAGAAACATCGTTGGTTTTGACCGTTCGGTGGGGGGTTCATTTTATGAACTCCCTACTTGTTTATTTTCTTAGGCGCCTCGGGTGGCAGAGGTTTAATAAGTGAACTCGTAGTTCACCACCCCGTTGGTGGACTAGATTTCACGCAATACGAATCGAGCGGCATGGTTCCTTTTATGAACTCGTCGTTCGCCTCCCGATCGTCTTATGAGTTCTGGAGTCGGGTGGTAGTAGTTCTATTTATGAACTCGTCGTTCACCACCCGTTCGACTTATTAGCTTTTGAGTCAGGTGGCAGTGGTTCTATTTATGAACTCGCCATTCACCACCCGATTGTCTTACCCGTTTGCAGGCTACGCGTGCCGGGAGACAGTGATTCTTTTTATGAACTCGCCATTCGCCGCCCAGTTTCTGGTTAGTGCGCCGGTAGTTAAGTAGTTCGAGTAGTGGAAATCCGGAGCATGACATTATATGTCTGAAATGAAGAAGATATTACAATAATTTCAACTAAAGTAAAATTTCAAGTGCGAAGCGTTCCATGTATTAGGGATGGTTCTGCTGCTCGGGTGGGAGAGACGGTACGCTCCATTATGAAGGTCTTCAGTTACCTTGAAGGGCCCCTCCCACTTTGTCGCGAGCTTGACGTGAGTGGGCCCTTTTCGTGCGTCCCCTGTCTTTCTCTAGATGATCGCCTTCCTTGAAGCTCCAGGGCCGAACTTTGGTATTGTACTTCCTCTCCACCACTCGTTTGCATGCTTCTGCCCTGAGAACTGCTCGGTCGCGGTGTTCGTCCAGAGTATCCAGCTCCATCCTGAGTTCTTCGTTGTTGAGTATTGGGTCTTGTGGTTGCCGCTGCATGGAGAGTTCCCCCAACTCTACTGGTAGCATGATGTCAGTGCCGTAGGTGAGGGCGAACGATGTGTCGCCGGTTGTCCCATGTGGGGTGCATCGGTATGCCCACAAGACTTCAGGGAGTTCGTCCACCCACGTGCCCTTCTTTTCTCCCAACCTCTTCTTAAGCTCAGTCACTATTGTTTTGTTCACGGCTTCTGCCTGACCGTTCGTTTGGGGATGCTCAACCGAACTCGTAACATGTCTAATCCCCAGACTTTGATAAAACAACCCCAGCTTTCTGTCAATAAACTGTCTGCCATTGTCGATCACCACCGTCAGTGGAAAACCGAACCGACATACTATTATCCACACAAATTTTTGTACCTGCTAGGTTGTTACTGTTGCGAGGGCCTCGGCCTCTACCCATTTGGTGAAATAATCGACGACGACTAAGATGAACCTCTTCTATGCTCGTTCGGGGGGGAAAGGTCCCACGATGTCCATCCCTCACTGGGCGAACGGCCAGGGTGAAACCATAGTATGTACCTTGCTCGGCGGGGCTTGTGGGATATTGGCATGAGCCTGGCCTTTTTGACATTTCTGAACAAAATTTTTAGCGTCTTCCTCCATTGTTGGTCAATAGTAATCGGCTCGAACGACGCGAGCCCTCAGGGTACGCTAGCCGGTATGGAAACCATAAACGCTGTTGTGAAGCTCATCCAATACGTAGATCACCTCCGGGCGGTTCAGGCATTTCAGAAGAGGAGCCGAAAATCCTCTCTTGTAGAGGTCATCCCCGATGATAACATATATCGCGATTTTGCAGGCATCTATTGGTCGAATTGGGCGTCTGACATCTTGATCTTGCATCAATTTACGAATTTTGCTCCGCCAATCCTCCCCATCATCACTATTGACGGCAAACATTGTACCGAAGGTTTCGATAAGACCTGTCGGATCACGGTTGTCAGCTGTCCCTTTTCCTTTCCATTGCTAAGCTTAGATAGCATATCTGCCCGGACGTTTTCTTCGCGCGGGATATGTCTAATGTTGACTTTTTCGAATTGCTTGATCATCGCCTGGGCCTTATGGAAATATCTGAGGAGTTGTTCGTCCTTGACCTGAAATTCGCCTTTCATCTGTCCTACGACCAGTTGGGAGTCCGTACGGTAAGTTAGTCTTTGTGCACCCATATCACAAGCCAGGCCGAGACCTGCTATCAAAGCCTTGTACTACGCCTGGTTGTTGGACGCTTTAAACTTAAATATGAGGGAGTACTCCAATAGTAAGTCGTCCGATCCTTCTAGGACCACCCCTACGCCTCCTCCTGCTCTTCCAGAGGCACCATCCACGTATAAATTCCATTCATCCGAACGAGGAGCTTGTGGTAACTCTACCGCGAAGTCGGCTAAATTCTAGCCTTTAACCGATCCTCAAGGCTCATACCTTAGCCCAAATTCTGACAACTCTACCGCCCAACTAACCATTTGACCGGCCAGGTCGGGTTTCCTCAAAATCTTCGATATGGGATGATCCGTATGAACCACGACTTGATGACTCTGGAAATAGGGGCGGAGTCTTCTGGCCGCATTAAGGAAGGGCAAAGCCACCTTCTCCACCTGTTGGTAACGCGTTTTGGCGTCTTGCAGTACCTGGCTAACAAAGTAAACGAGTTGGGGTTCTGGTTTATCCTGTACCAGCGTGACGCTAATGGCGTCGGTCGACACTCCTAAGTAAACTTGTAACTCTTCGCCCGACCATGGTCGATTCATGACTGGGGGATTGGTCAAGACGCCCTTGACTTCTGAGAACACTTCCTCACACTCTGCGTCCCATACCCCCGGACCGGCTCCCTTCCTAATTCGTTTGATGATTGGTCTGATGTGCTCGGCCAGTTTCGGGATAAACTTGGACAGGGAAGTAAGTCGACCGACCAATCGTTGAATCTCCTTAAGATTGATGGGGCTCCTCATCTCCAAGACAGCCGCGCACTTGTTCGGGTTGGCCTCTATTCCTCGGGCAATCAACATGAAGCCCATGAATTTTCCGGCGGCTACTCCAAAAGTACACTTGGCGGGGTTCAGCCTCATGTCGTACCGTCTTACTTGTCCGAATACCTACTCCAAATCCTTGATATGGTCACTGCCAGATCTCGACCGCACGACCATGTCGTCCACGTAGACATCCATGCAGCGGCCGATCTGCCCCGCAAAGATTTTATCCATCAAACGTTGATAGGTGGCTCCAGCATTTTTCAGGCCGAACGACATGACATCATAGCAGTAATTTGCTTTCTCTGTTATGAAGGCAGTCTTCTCCTGATCTGGAGCGTACATCGGGATCTGGTTGTAGCCGAAATAGGCATCTAAAAAGCTGAGCATGTGATGACCGGACGCCCCGTCGACCAAAACATCAATGCTGGGGAGCGGGTGAGAGTCCTTGGGACACGCCTTGTTGAGGTCGGTGTAGTCTGTGCACATTCGCCACTTTCCACTAGTCTTCTTGACCATGACTACATTTTCTAACCAGGTGGTGTAGGTCACCTCTTGTATGAAGCCAACCTCCTTCAACTTCTACACATCCTTGAATAAAGCCAATTTGTGTGACATTACAAACGGGTGGATGTCTGGCATGTCAGATGCCGTCCATGCAAAAAGGTCGCGGTTGCGCCAAAGGATTGCCCGTAGTTCTCGTTCCAGTTCCAACCCCAATCCCCCCGCCATGCGGGTAGTCTGACTCTCGCCCCATCCAACTTTCACATTCATTAACTCACCGATGGACTCGATTCGATCGTTTGTATTAGTACGAGGATCGAGGTCGGGCATCGCCACCTCTGAACTGATCGTCCTTCGCTGTGTCATCTGGGGGTAGAGCTTCAATCCGGTTGCATAGAATTCACGGGCTGTTTTTTGGTCGGCTCTAACGGTGCAAATGGTTCCCCTCTCTGATGCGTACTTCATAGTTAAATGGGAGGTGGACACTATTGCTCCAAACGCGTTTAGGCACGGTCGGCCTAAGAGGACGTTGTAGGACGTGTTGGCGTCTACCAGCAAATAACGAACCATCTTTTTGTTGCCCTCTCGTCCGGTTCCTAGACGAGTGTAGAGGTCAACATAACTGCGAGTGTTCACTCGTTCCCCCGCGAAGCCCACTATCTGCTCATTGTACGACACAATAAGGTCTTTCGACAGGTCCATACGCTGAAAATTTTTCCAGTACAAGATGTTGGCGGAGCTTCCCTAATCAATCAACACCTTACTCACCCCGTATCGAGCTATCTCCGCCGTGATCACCATGGGATCATCCTGTTCCGGGTCTGGAGCGTGGAAGTCATCATCTATGAAAGTAATTGTCGGCATGGACCTTCTAGGCCTCTGTATGGCATTGACCGACCGGAGCGTCCTAACATGGCGCTTCCTGACCGATAAGGACGATCCTCCTCCAGCAAACCCTCCTGATATGGTGTTGATATGACCTCTTAACAGGCGTTCATTACTTCTGCTCCGGCTTCTACTGCATCGCCTCTCCCTCCTAGAATGGTTGTTTCCATAGTGCTGTGAGCGTCCCCAATCGTCTCGCCTCACCGAACTCCTGCGCGGACTGCGCGTTCGTGTTGATGAGTCAAGGTGGCGGTTCGGGTGCTCGGTTCTAACGTACTTCTTCAATTTCCCTACTCTGATCAACTCCTCAATTTGATCTTTGAGGGTTATGTACTCTTCTGTGGTGTGACCCAAGTTCTGGTGCCATAAATAGTGCTTATTTTCATCGGCGTCGGGCAGTGTACGGCGCCTCTTAGGCGCCTGTATGATCTCAATGCTCAATGCCTCCTGCAAAATCCTAGAATGGGGGGCGTTCAGCGGAGTATACTGCTGAAAGCGCGGTCCCCTAGGGAGCTCCTTCGGCCTAAACCCCCGACCTTTCCTGATGTCCCCCCCGGGTTCTTTCCTTCCGCCTTCTCCTTCACCTCTTGTGCTTCCTTTCAGTAAGATTGCTTCATTTCCTCCACCCTTATTTCGTCCACCGCTCGCTTGCGCAACTCCTCCATGGTCTTCGACACACGCCTACAGACACTTTCTCTAAAGGATTCCGGTTTGAGCGCGGGAAGGACATACTGAAGGGACAATTCGGAGTTGAGGCCTTTCACCCGTCGGACCATTTTTTGGTAACGGTCCATGAATGCCTTCAATGTCTCAACTTTTCCTTGCCTGAGGCTCGACAGCTCGAAAACAGTTAAGTCCTGGGAGCGACAGTTGGTGAACTGTCGTCCGAACATAGCCTTCAAGCCTTCGGAGCTTTCTATAGAGTTTTGAGGCAGGGAATTAAATCATTCCAAAGCTTCCCCCTCCAGGGACAAAGAGAGTGTCTGACACCAGATTGCCCGGTCCCCTGTCCGAATTGCCATCCTAGTAGTAAACGCCTTCACATGCTCGTCGGGGTCGGTCTTTCCATCACAATTGATAAGCTACGACGGGATGAAGTGTTCAAATATATGAATGTCCATAATGGCTTGAACAAATGGTAGGTGGTCAGAGGTGTCCTCGAACTTCACCACCAACTGTTTGCTCAAGGTTGCGCTCTCGGCCAGGTGGGATCAGGAAAGCTGCTATGCTCCGAGGCACCTTCCTGAGTGGCTTTGCCGCGCTCTTCTTCGGTTTTATCTCCTGCTCCGGATCTTCTCTCCTGCGCTACGCGAGCTGAGCACTCGGCCCGTACGACCGCCATTTCCGCCTTATGCTGTTGCTGTAACTCTTCATCTACTATTGTAAGATCCTTATCATCTCGGTTAGGTCCTCGCTGCTCATGTTTCTCGTGGTCACCATTGGGTTTAGTCACCCGGCCCCACGGTGGGCGCCCAAATGTTCCTGTATGGGGTCGAGTCACCTAAATCTGCACGCTTGTTGTTGCCTCCGTCTGGTCTTCGTGAGATTCTTTCCTCCGTTGTCCAAAGTTCGTTCGTCTAGTCCGCCTGGGAGGGTACCTGTCAAAGGTGCTCCGATGCTTAAGTCAGTAATGGTCCGATCGGTAGTTTAAGTGCTGCGATAAATGCGTAATTAATGAATCTGCCTACCTCTTACATTTGACCTGTATTTATAGTTTTGGTCATGGGCCTTGGATTAGCAAAGCCTTAATCAATGCCCAATCCAGAGCTCAATCCTTTAACCAGTGTTTTACCTTAATCTTGTCTAGAGACCTACCCGCTACGACCGTCCGTTCTGTGAGGTCAACGGGTACCGTCCGTCCTACCTGTTTGTCAGATACCTTCTAGGGGCCATCTAGTACAACATGTATCTATTATATACCTATCTTTATTTGATTTATTCCAAAAATATTTTATATTCATTATAACAATTTTTATGACTCTGTTATAAGGTATTGACTGAAAAACCATTTATAAATATCAATATAAGTATTTCTAAAACTATTTTCCAAAGAAATAACTAAAGTAGTGGGATTTGAATGTCAAAAGTCAAGTTAATAATAAGGTTTCAATCCTTTAGTTGTCCCTATTTATGTGGGGTTTTCCCATTTTGATCCCCTTCTTATTAGAATCCTCAATTGAGTCCTTATAAGTGGTAATTTGAATCAATTGAGCCCCGGCCGTTAAATTTAGTTAACGGGGTTAAGTTTTTGCACAGGTAGGAGGATTACGTGTTAATTTCTTTAAACATGGCATGTTTAGAGTTGAAACGTGGCATTTGGCAAGTTGTTAAATTTGAATAATATAGATTTCTGAAATATAGGATTTAGGGTAAAATGAAGTTAAATATGAGATTTTGATTTCATTCTTGATTAAAAATCTGAGACGAATGTGGTTGTGAGAGGAATGTGGTTGCAAACCTTGCGCGAAGTCTTTAGGGTTCGTTGTTGTTGAAGATTGGCAAGCACGTGAAGTTTCAAAACAGGGAAGTACGAAAGCAGAAGACGCAACAATGTCTATGGGTCATTCGTGTTCCTCTTCCACTTGCAATGAGTGTGGAAGAAAG
>NW_025915106.1:0-17628 GCF_018835915.1 Vigna umbellata | reverse complement strand
TACTGAAGTTGCCTTGAAAAGTAGTATTAATTTGATAGCTTCAACGACAGCCTATCACTTTTCTCCAATTAAAAATGAATCATCACCGTGCAGTGAGTCAGCTATTTGAAACACCGTGGAATTGGAATAAAATAAAAAAAAACTTGGGCTTAACATTTAATGTAACCGAGATTGGATGTGCCAAATGCAATGAAAATGAAAATGTTGGATGTGGCTTCTCCCCTTTGCTGGACGTGACAACATCTACTCCAACCTAATCTACTTCTTTATTCTCAAATAAATAAAGGAAATGAGTGCTAAACATTCGGCTGCGAACTCTCTTGGCACGTCCCATCATCCTAAACTCTAACCTAATCATCCACTTCTCATTTTATGAAAGCAAAAGAAAGGCTAGCACGCTCCTTCCAGCAGCAGTGACACCCAGTGCCTTTCTTTCTATCAATCCACGCCCATGTGCATAAAGGTAAGTGTAGCAGCAAATGAAATAAAGAAATGAATCACCGCTTCATGAATCAGCACTTCATTCTTGCTAGCGTAACAGCCTTCCACCGTATCAGAATTCTCAAGGAAAACAAACATCAGAGATAATGAAGTCCGCACATCCTCTCAAATTGAAAAAAAAATGAAAATCAATGCAACAGTAGCTGAATAAAACGTGTGCATACCAACGCTGGAATCAAAATGAAATAAAGAACCAATGCCAAACAATGTGACCGTGACAGCTTTGGAATCAAGAAGACAAAAGAGTACTCAATGCAAAAGTGCTGAATCCATTTCCAGAGAAGACAGCGTAAAAAACAAACTCTCCTCCACACTCCCAAAAAAAACGTTCAAAGGCCTAAAACCCTCGAAAACCAGGGGCAAGGTGGCGGCTGTAGCCCTTGGCCATGTGTCCTCTCTTTAATAGGGGTGGGGTCCACACAATAAAACCCTAGGGTCCAAGTCACTAACCTCTAATTTTGGGTCTAATCTAGTTTACCAAAAATTGACCCAAAATGTAAGAGTTGATTCAAAAATTCTAAACTACTGAATTACAATTTAATAAATTCTAAAATGTCTGTGTAGAGAGTCTTGAATTTAATTGCATTCTTTCTGATGTCCCAAAATGTATCTCCAAAATTTTTCCTGCAATCAATGATGAAAATAATTAGCTCAAATAATTCAAATTAATTAAAATAAGAATTTTTGGTCAAATTAAGCATAATTAGCAAAAATGGAAAAATACCGGACATTTAAGCACAATTCCCTGATTAATTCTAGCACACTAAACTAAGTGAAGTCAAGAAAATGTTGACTCATCACCTGACCTACTAATCTCTCCAGCATCTGGTCCATAAAAGGAAGAGGAAAATGATCCTTCCTAGTGGCTTTATTCAGCTTCCTGTAATCAATGCACATTCGCCATCCAGTAACAGTCCGAGTAGGAATAAACTCATTCTTCTCATTATAGATTACTGTCATCCCACCTTTCTTTGGAACTACTTGTACTGGACTTACCCATTCACTGTCAGAGATTGGAGAAATGATACCAGCTTCCAAGAGCTTTAATACTTCTTTTCTAACCACCTCCTTCATGACAGGATTTAGCCTTCTCTGTGGTTGAGCACTCGGCCTATAGTCATCTTCCATAAAGATCTTATGCATGCAATAAGTTGGACTTATACCTTTAAGATCTGAAATTGACCACTCAATAGCTTATTTGTTGGCTTTTAATATTTCTACCAACTTTTCTTCTTCTTCAGGAAGCAAATAATTACTGATGATGAATGGCTTTGTTCCATCTTCTTCTAGAAAACCGTACTTCAAATGTGATGGTAACATTTTTAATTCTAACTTCTTTCCTTTGACTTCTTTTTTTATATTAATTGTCTCAAACTGCACATCCTCCACTGGAATCTCCTTCAATGTCTCCAAATACGTCATACATTCAGCAATTAGTTTCTCTTCTTCTTCATTTAAGTCTTCACAAGCATCCATAAGATTTTTCTCTAGTGGAGAAGAATAACGTACCATCCTTTCTTGAAGTATATCAAGTATATCAAGTATATCAAGTTGGAAACATGCTTTATCATCTTTAGGATGTGTCATGGTTTTAAATACATCAAAATTCACTTCTTCATCTTGAACTCTCACTTTAAGCTTACCATTCTCCACATCAATTAGAACTCTGGCAGTCTTCATAAATGGTCTCCCAAGAATGAGAGGCACATCTCCATTCTCCTCGTTCTCCATTATAATAAAATCCACTAGAAATATAAATTTGTCAACCTTTACTAGCACATCTTCAACTACCCTATAAGGATATTTAAGAAACCTGTCTGCCAATTGGAGTGCCATTCGCGTGGGTTTGAGTTCCAACCCCTTAATTCTTTTGAACATAGAAAGCAACATTAAATTAATGCTAGCTCCCAAATCAATCAATGCCCTTCCAACTTCCAACTCTCCTATGGTGCATGGAATAGTGAAGCTCCCTGGATCTTTAAACTTGGGAGGTAATTGTTGTATGATTGCACTACAGTTACCTTGCACTTCAATGGTCTCCTTTTCAATGTATTTTCTTTTCTTTGTAAGGAGTTACTTCAAAAAATTTGCATAGGATGACATCTATTGCAATGCTTTAGAGAATAGAATGGTAATATCCAATTTTAAACATCTCCATGAACCTCTCCAATTGTTTTTCCTTCTCCTTCCTTGAATAAGTCTTTGGATAAGGAAGGGGTTTTTCAACTATTTTTTCTTTTTCTCTCTCTCCTCTCTCCCTTTCTTTTTCTTTTTTTCTCTCATCTTCCTCTTCTCTCTTTTTTTCTTTATCAATCTTATCTTTCCAGTCAAGTATTTCTTTCCCACTCTCATTTTCTCTCTCTTCTCTCTATTTTTCTTTCCTCTAACACTTTACCACTTCTAGTAACAATGGTTTTACACTCTTCACTCAAAATTTCTCTTTGCATCCTTCTCACAACCCTGCATCTTGTTGAACATTTGCCCAATGTGCATCTTCATACTGTTAAATGCAGCCTCTACATTCTTACAATATGAGACACTCATTTTCATGAATTGCTGGAAAGTATCTTCCAATTTTGTGGTTTACTCATATGGAGTAATTTGTGGCTTCCACTATTTCTACTGCTTTTGAACCATTGAAATATCATATATCTCTTCAGGTAATAAAGATAGCTTCTTTGTCACTTCTTCCAACTGTTGAGAGATGATCTTATTTTGTGCAAGCAAGGCGTCTTGAGATTGCAATTGTAGAACTCCCATCTGTTGAATTGGAGCTCTTATCTCATAGTGCAACTCGTTATCATTAGTAGCCATATTCTCTATCAACTCGGTTGCTTCCTCTAGAGTCTTCCATTTGATATTACCTCCAGTTGAGGCATCTAACATCAACTTGGTTTGTGAACCAAGACCTCTAAGGAAAAGAAGGACTACTGCTGCTTCATCAAAGCCATGCGTGGGAGTCTTTCACAACAAGCTTTTATACTGATCCCATGCTTGACCTAATGTCTCCTCCATGCCTTGTCTGAAAGAAGATATTTCTTGCTTCCCTTTGTTGACTTTAGATTGTGGAAAGTACTTGTTTAAAAACTTTGCAACCACAACTCTCCACCCAATAAAGCTACCCTCTGGAAAAGAGTTCAACCATAACTTAGCATTGCCTCCCAATGAGAAAGGAAACAAACTAAGCTTTATTGCTTCATCCGGCACCCTATTAATCTTCATAGTGTTGCAAATCTCATTGAATATGGTGAGATGTTCATATGGACTTTCATGTGATAGCCCATTAAATTGGTTGCTCTTCACCAATTGTATCAATGCCGGCTTCACCTCCATGTTTGCGGCATTGACCCTCAGCCTTACTATACTGTTAAAATGTTGAGGGCCAACCATAGTGGTGTAATCTGCAAGAGTGTGTCTACCATTATTCTCCTCGGCCATATCTTCAATGCTTTGATTAGACCCTTGTGGTGAAGGTTGTAGAAGTATCTCCGGAGGAGGGAACAATTCTCTTGAAGTTCGAACTCTCCTTCTCCTTCTACTTTCGTCCAAGCCTTCCAAAAGAGGCTCCGAAGTGATTTTGCTCCTAGTTCGAACTGTATCCTGCATACACAAGAAAACAAGTTCCTAAAAACAATTGTCAGCACACAAAGATAGAAAGGATAGATTAAAAAGATAGAAATATAAAGATTAAGAACAAAAGATAAGAGGATAAAAACTAAAAAGATAAAAAGATAAACTAAAAAGATTAAAAGATAAAGATAAAAACAAAAAGATAGAAAGATAAAAATTAAAAAAAAAATCAAGTCAAAGCTAATCAATAATCACACAAATAGAATAGTTAAACCACGAGTCCCCAGCAGCGGTGCCAAAAACTTGTTTAACCCTCAGCAAGTGTAACCGAATCGTATCAAGAAATAAAATTGGTAAGACCAAGTATTGTTTCCCAAAGGACTCAAGGCCTAAACAGTTATGTGATTTGTTGATTATCTTAGACTTTGTACAAAAGAATATTGTTGTTGAATTATGCAAAAATAAACATGAATGCAAGGTTTTGATCATTGGACTTGAACAATGAAAATCAGTTTATGGATAATATGAATGATTATAGTGTTGGGGTTTACCAATTCATCCTATCCACTCTCATGTATTCAAGAATTCATCTTTCTTCATTAATGTTAATGCCACTTTCTAAATTACCTTAAACCCAATGTCTTGGTGAAGAAAGCCTACTCCTAATCACTAGTTTACAATGTCTTGTCTCCCTAGCAATTATTCATGCATTACATTCGCACAGAAGCTTAAAGGCAACCAACCATCATATCCTTATGTCTAGGCAATACTACTATTGGGAGAATTTCTTCATGTCTAGATATATCTATATGTGTCCATACAAATAATATCATCATGCAATTGGATGAGTTCAACAAAGCATGCATAGAGTATAGAAGAAAAACCCTAACAATTAATGAAAGAAAGCATATATTATAAAGAATAAATTCAATACTTGAGAGCTTCAAAGGATTACAATGGTTCCCCAACAACAATGAAGGTTTAGTTCACCATAATCATGGTGAAACTAGATGAAAAATAATGAAAGAATGAAATATAGAACCCTAGAATTTGAAGAGTGGAGCTTGAGCATCCAAAATCCTCCATCAAGGGGTGAAGAAAGTGTATTCTGCTTCGCTCCAGCCAAAGATGACTGACCTAGGTCGACTAAAACCTTATATATTAATCTAAAAATTACAGAAAAGTGGCCCAAGGCCCATAAAAATGGCACTCAGCGGTAACTGCGTGTTCTTCTATTTTACGCTCGGCTGCATTTTTGCCCCTCAACGGTGACTTTAGGACCTAAAGAACATCGCTCAGCGGTAATTTTCGTTGACTGGTTTGATCCACAGGTTGCGCTGAGGGGTTTTGATCACTAGTGAAAAATAGGTTTTTAACTCGCCTAATAGGCTTCGGTTAAAGAAAAACCGAAACACATACGAAAGCGGTGGCAATCTTGTATTTTAGACGAACTTATATGCCTCGGTTTGTGAAGAACCGAAGCATGTAGTGCATATTACCTTGGTTCAAAGCATAACCGATGCCTAATACTATGTAATAAAAGTCACCTGACCCTCTGCAAAACTGTGTTTTGGCCTGACACATGATGTAGAGCTTTAGTTCTAAACAGAACCGATGTTGAAATAGGTTTATGCCTCGATTAATGCAGAATAAAGGCCTAAGATTATGTCAAGTCCTACCGTTTTTACCTGACCTACACTACACGCTACTGCTCATTTCTCCTACTGCACATTTCTCCTATTGCTCAAACCCTACTGCTCACTTCTTCACCTAGTTCCTCCCACAACTAAACCACACCATTGCCAACCCCAAATCTGGTGGCGGAACTTGGAGAGGCAGACCACGCAGTCGGCAGCGGCAGAGCAAGAGCGGCGCGTGACGGAGGAGAACGTGAATAGCGGCAGCGTGTCGATGACTGAGGCAGCGACGATGGCGGTGGACTAGGAGTGGACAATATCCGGTGAGATGCGGCGGTTGGAGGAGAATATCGGCATGGCGGAGGGGGATGCGGAGGGTGCGGCAGAGGAGGATGAGAAGCGGCGGAGGCAGTGTCGATGGAGGTGGCAGAGGAGGAAGCGAACGACGCAGGAACGAATGGCGCGGGGACGAACGACACGGGGACGAACGGCGCGGGGATGAGGGACTTTGGGGTGGTTTTTTTCTTGTTTTAGAGTTTGGGTTTGTTTGTTCTTTGAATGAAGAAGGTACTTCACTAGTGGTGGGATTTTTGGGTTTGAGGAATTTGGATGATGCTAAAACGTGAAACGTGGTTTCTATGTGCAGGTAACGCTCTTTTGAAGTTCAGGCAGAGAAGAGTGGGTGACCCTTTTGGTGCTTTGTCAAATTGGGTGGATGATGATTCAGTTTTTGACTCTTGCAATTGGTTTGGAGTTGAGTGCTCAGATGGTAGAGTTGTGGCCTTGTACGTGCTGATTTTTTAACCCTTTTTCTCAGAAACTGCTTATTTGTAACCAATGTTGTTTTGAACAATAGTTTCCTCTATTTTGAAATTTGACTTGAGTGATTTTGTGCTCAGGAATTTGAAGGATCTCTGCTTGCGAAACTTATCCACATAAATTCCAGAGATTCAATATGACTGGCTAAAGAAGAAGAAAAAAAAATAAAAAAAAGGACCCTACTGCCTCGGTTCAAGCGAGGTAGTAGAGGAGGACAAACAACTTCGGTTCATCAGGAACCGAGGTACAATCTTACCATTTTATGCTTCAGTTCTGAAGCGAGGCATAAAGTCTACCACTTTTTACCTTGCCTGAATATGCCTCGGTTCAGGAACCGGTGCCTATCAGCAAAAATAACCGCTGTCGTTTCCCCTGACTGCACTAGTGGATTGCCCTCAGCGGTGATTAGGAATGGTGTTAGGTTATTGTTTGTGGTTTACTAATGCTTAATGAGGTTTCTTATGGTTTTGTGAATTGTGTTTGGTGTAGGCATGGCCTCCTCATCGGGCAAGAGGATCAAGACTGTAGGATCCAAGAGGAAGGATAAGGAACCAGAACGCTCCTATGCCAACAAGTTCCTTTCCCGCAAGCATGAGCGCCACTTCAAAGTTGTCCAAGATTGGAGGCTGCTAATGGAAAAAGGAAGGCTGGATTGATACCTGACTTGGCTCCACAGTTTGGGGAGCAATTGGAGAACAGGAACTGGGGGAGACTAACCACTTACCCTGCACCAACTAACATAGTAGTGGTGAAAGAATTTTACACCAATGCAAGAAGGTTGGGTGATCATCCTGCTGAAGATTATTTGAGCTATGTTAGAGGACACGCCATTCGATATGACCCTGATTCCATTAATAGATTTTTAAATACTGAATGGGCTGGTGAGCAGTTTCAGTTTGTTCTCAATATGGAAGAAGGAGCAGACTTTGGTGATATGGAAAGTGTGCTATGTGTGCCTGGTGGATACTTTCAGAGAAACACGAATAGTACTATAGTGAACATCAGGAGAGTTGATTTGACTCCTCTGGCAAAGTATTGGATGACATTTTCTCATGCCAACATCTAGCCATGCTCACATGTCTCAGACGTAACTGTTAGCAGGGCACTTCTCTTGTACTGTGTGCTCAGAGGGATGAGCATTAACATTGGCCAGGTCATAGCTAATGAGATACAGGTGTGTGCCAACACTATGAACAGCAAAGCACCTTTGGGGCATCCTTCTTTGATTACACACTTATGTGAGCTAGTTGGGGTGNAACTTGGTTTGTGAACCAAGACCTCTAAGGAAAAGAAGGACTACTGCTGCTTCATCAAAGCCATGCGTGGGAGTCTTTCACAACAAGCTTTTATACTGATCCCATGCTTGACCTAATGTCTCCTCCATGCCTTGTCTGAAAGAAGATATTTCTTGCTTCCCTTTGTTGACTTTAGATTGTGGAAAGTACTTGTTTAAAAACTTTGCAACCACAACTCTCCACCCAATAAAGCTACCCTCTGGAAAAGAGTTCAACCATAACTTAGCATTGCCTCCCAATGAGAAAGGAAACAAACTAAGCTTTATAGCATCATCAAACAAACAATTAATCATAAAAGTATTGCAAATCTCATTGAATATAGTAAGATGATCATATGGACTTTCATGAGAAAGACCATTAAATTGGTTGCTCTTCACCAATTGTATCAATGCCGGCTTCACCTCCATGTTTGCGGCATTGACCCTCAGCCTTACTATACTGTTAAAATGTTGAGGGCCAACCATAGTGGTGTAATCTGCAAGAGTGTGTCTACCATTATTCTCCTCGGCCATATCTTCAATGCTTTGATTAGACCCTTGTGGTGAAGGTTGTAGAAGTATCTCCGGAGGAGGGAACAATTCTCTTGAAGTTCGAACTCTCCTTCTCCTTCTACTTTCGTCCAAGCCTTCCAAAAGAGGCTCCGAAGTGATTTTGCTCCTAGTTCGAACTGTATCCTGCATACACAAGAAAACAAGTTCCTAAAAACAATTGTCAGCACACAAAGATAGAAAGGATAGATTAAAAAGATAGAAATATAAAGATTAAGAACAAAAGATAAGAGGATAAAAACTAAAAAGATAAAAAGATAAACTAAAAAGATTAAAAGATAAAGATAAAAACAAAAAGATAGAAAGATAAAAATTAAAAAAAAAATCAAGTCAAAGCTAATCAATAATCACACAAATAGAATAGTTAAACCACGAGTCCCCAGCAGCGGTGCCAAAAACTTGTTTAACCCTCAGCAAGTGTAACCGAATCGTATCAAGAAATAAAATTGGTAAGACCAAGTATTGTTTCCCAAAGGACTCAAGGCCTAAACAGTTATGTGATTTGTTGATTATCTTAGACTTTGTACAAAAGAATATTGTTGTTGAATTATGCAAAAATAAACATGAATGCAAGGTTTTGATCATTGGACTTGAACAATGAAAATCAGTTTATGGATAATATGAATGATTATAGTGTTGGGGTTTACCAATTCATCCTATCCACTCTCATGTATTCAAGAATTCATCTTTCTTCATTAATGTTAATGCCACTTTCTAAATTACCTTAAACCCAATGTCTTGGTGAAGAAAGCCTACTCCTAATCACTAGTTTACAATGTCTTGTCTCCCTAGCAATTATTCATGCATTACATTCGCACAGAAGCTTAAAGGCAACCAACCATCATATCCTTATGTCTAGGCAATACTACTATTGGGAGAATTTCTTCATGTCTAGATATATCTATATGTGTCCATACAAATAATATCATCATGCAATTGGATGAGTTCAACAAAGCATGCATAGAGTATAGAAGAAAAACCCTAACAATTAATGAAAGAAAGCATATATTATAAAGAATAAATTCAATACTTGAGAGCTTCAAAGGATTACAATGGTTCCCCAACAACAATGAAGGTTTAGTTCACCATAATCATGGTGAAACTAGATGAAAAATAATGAAAGAATGAAATATAGAACCCTAGAATTTGAAGAGTGGAGCTTGAGCATCCAAAATCCTCCATCAAGGGGTGAAGAAAGTGTATTCTGCTTCGCTCCAGCCAAAGATGACTGACCTAGGTCGACTAAAACCTTATATATTAATCTAAAAATTACAGAAAAGTGGCCCAAGGCCCATAAAAATGGCACTCAGCGGTAACTGCGTGTTCTTCTATTTTACGCTCGGCTGCATTTTTGCCCCTCAACGGTGACTTTAGGACCTAAAGAACATCGCTCAGCGGTAATTTTCGTTGACTGGTTTGATCCACAGGTTGCGCTGAGGGGTTTTGATCACTAGTGAAAAATAGGTTTTTAACTCGCCTAATAGGCTTCGGTTAAAGAAAAACCGAAACACATACGAAAGCGGTGGCAATCTTGTATTTTAGACGAACTTATATGCCTCGGTTTGTGAAGAACCGAAGCATGTAGTGCATATTACCTTGGTTCAAAGCATAACCGATGCCTAATACTATGTAATAAAAGTCACCTGACCCTCTGCAAAACTGTGTTTTGGCCTGACACATGATGTAGAGCTTTAGTTCTAAACAGAACCGATGTTGAAATAGGTTTATGCCTCGATTAATGCAGAATAAAGGCCTAAGATTATGTCAAGTCCTACCGTTTTTACCTGACCTACACTACACGCTACTGCTCATTTCTCCTACTGCACATTTCTCCTATTGCTCAAACCCTACTGCTCACTTCTTCACCTAGTTCCTCCCACAACTAAACCACACCATTGCCAACCCCAAATCTGGTGGCGGAACTTGGAGAGGCAGACCACGCAGTCGGCAGCGGCAGAGCAAGAGCGGCGCGTGACGGAGGAGAACGTGAATAGCGGCAGCGTGTCGATGACTGAGGCAGCGACGATGGCGGTGGACTAGGAGTGGACAATATCCGGTGAGATGCGGCGGTTGGAGGAGAATATCGGCATGGCGGAGGGGGATGCGGAGGGTGCGGCAGAGGAGGATGAGAAGCGGCGGAGGCAGTGTCGATGGAGGTGGCAGAGGAGGAAGCGAACGACGCAGGAACGAATGGCGCGGGGACGAACGACACGGGGACGAACGGCGCGGGGATGAGGGACTTTGGGGTGGTTTTTTTCTTGTTTTAGAGTTTGGGTTTGTTTGTTCTTTGAATGAAGAAGGTACTTCACTAGTGGTGGGATTTTTGGGTTTGAGGAATTTGGATGATGCTAAAACGTGAAACGTGGTTTCTATGTGCAGGTAACGCTCTTTTGAAGTTCAGGCAGAGAAGAGTGGGTGACCCTTTTGGTGCTTTGTCAAATTGGGTGGATGATGATTCAGTTTTTGACTCTTGCAATTGGTTTGGAGTTGAGTGCTCAGATGGTAGAGTTGTGGCCTTGTACGTGCTGATTTTTTAACCCTTTTTCTCAGAAACTGCTTATTTGTAACCAATGTTGTTTTGAACAATAGTTTCCTCTATTTTGAAATTTGACTTGAGTGATTTTGTGCTCAGGAATTTGAAGGATCTCTGCTTGCGAAACTTATCCACATAAATTCCAGAGATTCAATATGACTGGCTAAAGAAGAAGAAAAAAAAATAAAAAAAAGGACCCTACTGCCTCGGTTCAAGCGAGGTAGTAGAGGAGGACAAACAACTTCGGTTCATCAGGAACCGAGGTACAATCTTACCATTTTATGCTTCAGTTCTGAAGCGAGGCATAAAGTCTACCACTTTTTACCTTGCCTGAATATGCCTCGGTTCAGGAACCGGTGCCTATCAGCAAAAATAACCGCTGTCGTTTCCCCTGACTGCACTAGTGGATTGCCCTCAACGGTGATTAGGAATGGTGTTAGGTTATTGTTTGTGGTTTACTAATGCTTAATGAGGTTTCTTATGGTTTTGTGAATTGTGTTTGGTGTAGGCATGGCCTCCTCATCGGGCAAGAGGATCAAGACTGTAGGATCCAAGAGGAAGGATAAGGAACCAGAACGCTCCTATGCCAACAAGTTCCTTTCCCGCAAGCATGAGCGCCACTTCAAAGTTGTCCAAGATTGGAGGCTGCTAATGGAAAAAGGAAGGCTGGATTGATACCTGACTTGGCTCCACAGTTTGGGGAGCAATTGGAGAACAGGAACTGGGGGAGACTAACCACTTACCCTGCACCAACTAACATAGTAGTGGTGAAAGAATTTTACACCAATGCAAGAAGGTTGGGTGATCATCCTGCTGAAGATTATTTGAGCTATGTTAGAGGACACGCCATTCGATATGACCCTGATTCCATTAATAGATTTTTAAATACTGAATGGGCTGGTGAGCAGTTTCAGTTTGTTCTCAATATGGAAGAAGGAGCAGACTTTGGTGATATGGAAAGTGTGCTATGTGTGCCTGGTGGATACTTTCAGAGAAACACGAATAGTACTATAGTGAACATCAGGAGAGTTGATTTGACTCCTCTGGCAAAGTATTGGATGACATTTTCTCATGCCAACATCTAGCCATGCTCACATGTCTCAGACGTAACTGTTAGCAGGGCACTTCTCTTGTACTGTGTGCTCAGAGGGATGAGCATTAACATTGGCCAGGTCATAGCTAATGAGATACAGGTGTGTGCCAACACTATGAACAGCAAAGCACCTTTGGGGCATCCTTCTTTGATTACACACTTATGTGAGCTAGTTGGGGTGAGTATCGTTGCACCACCATTTGAGAGGCCTAGGAAAGCTATTGATGAGGCCTATTACAGACAGTATTGTGGAGGTGATGAGGCAGCTCAGCTAGTACCACCCCGCCGTCCTCGCAGAGCGAGAGGACCATCATAGAGCCAAGCATCTGCAAAGCCTCATGAGGCAGAGCCATTTCAGATTAGGGATATGTATATGTCTCTTATAAATGCCCAGATGCAATCTATTCACAAAGGGCAGGTGGCCACAACTGAGATGATTATTGGGATGTATGATACACCCCAGTAGACAGGTGGACCATGGATGAGTTTCATAATGTGGTGGCATAGCCAGAGGAGCAAGCTGAAGCAGTTGGAGCTTCAGCTATGGATGATGATGATGAGGATGCTTTTGAAGATGCTGAAGATGATGAAGAGGAGGAAGATTCAGATGACAACATGGGTTGATGAGGAGTTGAGATAGCATCTACTGATGGATGTTATCACCTCTAGAGCAGGATTTTTATCTTATGTTTTGTACTGTTGAACTTATTTGCTTCTATTTTTAGAATAGGATTGTGATGTACTCAGTTTGAAACTTTATCTGCTATGGTGGTTTGCTTGTGGCTTATGCATGATGATGAGTATTGCTTGATGATGCTTGGATATTGATTGATGTTGAGATTGTGCACTCTATGCTGATATACAAGTGGTGGTTCACAAGCTTTGTGAACAAATGCATGATGTTGTGATTGTGATTATGATGCTAAGTAGGATGTGTATGTGGAATATTGAATGAGCCTAAATCTGAGGTTTTAAACTCTAGAGTTTTTGTTATTGAATGCTATTACTTTGAAAGCATGAATGACTTTGCCCAGGTTTCTATGACTGAATCACTTGCTTGTATGTATCATATGATTGATAACAGTTGAAAAACTGTTATTTTTATACTTAAAATTGATATAAAAAACAACCTTTATGACTTAGAAAATAGCTTGGAATCATGCTTTTGCTTATGTTTTTGGAAATAAGAGAGTTGGACAGGTTCTATGCTTGATTTCCTTATTTTTGCAGGTTTTTGATATGAATTGAGTGAAAGCAGTGAAGGAGCTAAGAGTTGGATTCAAAAAAGGAAGAAAAAGTGCAAAAAAGGAAGAAGTCGCAAGTATCGCTCAGCGCCATTTATCGCTGAGCGGCACTTTGAAGACCCGCAGTCACCGCTGAGGGGCAAAACTACAACTGAGGGGTAGAATAGAAGTCACGCATTTATTGTTGAGCGGTATTTACCGCTGAGCGGCATTCTGATGGGCTTGGGCTCACTTTTCTGTAATTTTTAGAATATTATATAAGGTTTTAGTTAACCTAGGTCAAGTATCTCCGGTTGGGACGAAGCAAAAACACACTCTTTCACCCCATGGAGGAGGATTTTGGATGCTACAGCTCCTTTCTCACCTTTCTAGGGTTCTATCTTTTCACTCTTTCATTGTAATTCATATAGTTTCACCAAGAATATAGTGAACTAAACATTTATTATTGTTGGGGAATCAATGTAATCCATTTAAAACTCTCATGTATGGAATTTGTTCTTCAAAATCTACTTTAAGATACATGCATTCTTTCATTAATTGTTAGGGTTTTTACTATTTGCTCAAAGCATGCATTGTTTAACTCATTCGATGTCATGATCATTGATTTTGTCGATATGGACACATACGGGGAAATTAGATCTGGGGAATCTCTCCCAATAGTAGTATAAACCTAGACATAGGAGTATGATGGTTGGTTGCCTTTAAGCTTCTATTCACTATAATGCATCATTAATTGCTAGGGAGACAAGACATTATAAACTAGTGATTATGATTAGGCTTTCTTCGCAGAGGACATCGGGTTTAAGGTAATTTAGAAAGTGGCATTAACAATTAATGAAGAAAGATGAATTCGTAAATAAATGAGAGTAGATAGGATGAAATTGATAAACCCCAACAACATAATCATCCATATATTTCAATTCACGTGTTTTGTTTCTTCTTACCATTGATCAATCCATGCATACATATTTACTTTTGAGTATTTGCATTTAAATCTTAATCAATCGGTTTTACAAGTCTTAGTTAATCAACAAACCACACAACTGTTTAGGCCGTGAGTTCTTTGAGAGAACAAATCTTGGTCTTACCAGGTTTATTACTTGATACGATTCGGTTACACTTGCCGAGGGTTTAACAAGTTTTTGGCGTCGTTGTCGGGGATTGAAAATTTATTTATCAAGTTTTATGCACCGTTGCCGGGGACTCGTGGTTTAACTAGTCTATTTGTGTGATTTTTTATTAACTTTGACTTGATTTGTATATTTTTTATTTATCTTTTTATTTTTGTATCTTTAAGTTTATGATTTTGGTTTTTGTTTTTATTTTTTGCATTCCTGATTTTATTTGTTTTATCTTTCTATCTTCTATCTTTTTATTTTTCTTCTCTATCTTTTTGTGCTAACAAATTTTTCTAGGGTTTTGTTTTCTTGTGTATGCAGGAAGCTATTCGCACTAGAAGCAAGAAAAATTCAGAACCTCTTCTTGAAGGCTTGGACGAGAGTAGACGGAGGAGAAGAATCCGTACATCTAGAGAACTTTTCCCTCCTCCAGAAACACTCTTACAACCTTCACCACAAAGGTCTAACCAAAGCACTGAAAATATGGCAGAGGAGAATAATGGTAGACGAACTCTTGTAGATTACACCACTGTGGTTGGCCCTCAACATTTTAACAATATAACAAGGCAGAGGGTCAATGATGCAAACATGGAGGTGAAACCAGCATTGATACAAATGGTAAAAAGTAATCAATTCAATGGGCTATCACATGAAAGTCCATATGAGCATCTCACTACCTTTAATGAAATTTGTAACACCGTGAAGATAAATGGGGTGCCGGATGAAGCAATCAAGCTTAGCTTGTTTCCTTTCTCATTGGGTGGCAATGTTAAGTTATGGTTAAAATCGTTTTCAGAAGGAAGCTTTACAGAGTGGGAAGTTGTGGTTGCAAAGTTTTTAAACAAATACTTCCCATAATCTAAAGTAAATAAAGGGAAGCAAGAGATATCTTCTTTCAGACAAGGCATGGAAGAGACATTTGGTCAAGCATGGGATCATTATAAAAGTTTGTTGAGAAAAACTCCCACGCATGGCTTTGATGAAGCACCAGTAGTCTTACTTTTTCTTGGAGGTCTTGTTTCACAAACCAAGTTGATGTTAGATGCCTCATCAGGAGGTAATATTAAATGGAAGACTTATACGCTGTCGTTGAAGCTATCAAATTAATACTACTTTTCAAGGCAACTTCAGTATTGCCAAGTAGTATTCAAGAAAGTAGATAGGACTAAAGTAATCCTGAGTCGTCTCCCAACGAATACGGAATTGCCTTTTAATATTTGAATCTTATGAATGCAATGAAATGTTCAAGAATAAAAATAATGTTTGGAGAAGGTTTAAAGAACAAATAAGAAACTTAAAAACGATTATAAAGAAATAGGCTAATTCCACTGCTTTTCCAAGATAGATTCATCAGCGGTTATTCACAGATAATTGTACAATTGATTATTATTTAAGTTTCAAATTAATTAAAGTACATTCTTAATTAATTTGAGGGCGATCATGCACTTAACCAAAGTAAATTCTCAATCAATCGCAAATCCTATTGTGTTTAATCATGTCTATTCTTAAATCGCCTAACCAAATTAAAAACCAATCAATCAAAGTAAATTCTCAATTGATTATAGTTGAAATTATTACTACCAATCAAAGTAACTTCTCATTGATAGTAAAACCCATGTTCATTATATGAAGTAGATTCAAACACATTATGATGCAAAACATCTTTGCCTTTTATATTTGATAGAGAGATGAGAGTGACAAGCGAGAGACAACTTACTTAAAATCAACTAATCAAACATAAAAAATTGCCTAATAACTAATCAATCTAACCTCGCTAGAATCTATAATGGACATTACAGCACGAAGCCCTAGATGCTTAGCTCTCCATGAATGGAGTTGAATGACGGATGAAATAAGAGAAACAAGTGGTGAATGAATCCACTGAAGTGAAGTCCTTGGGTCTCTTTATTATAGGGACTTGATTGGGCTTGGATCTGAATATTCATTGGTTGACAAAATACGTTTATCTATGATTGCGGGCATCTCCAAAGTGAACCATAAAAGATTTAGATAATTATAAACCAAAGATAAGAGGTGGGGGCGGGAGTGGGGGGGGAACACCAGAGAAGGTGAAGTCTAACAATCCCTTTTTTAAGTCACTTTTTGAGGATTCCAAACACGATCAATATATCAAATCATCACAAATCTTTTAAGAGCTCAGTCGGGAAATCACTTTCAAGAACAAGCCACGAATCATCTTTCGAAAAACGACAACAGGAGAGAGCCTGGGATACACCATATGAAATGAGGGCACCCAAATACAAGCAAAGGCTTTAGCACGGGTAGGATCGTTCTGCTACCGCGACATGAGACACTGTTTAAAGGGGTCGCACAATAGACAACGTATTCACTAGCACGCATTGGCAGAACACCCCCGCAAGGACACTCATTGCTGACTCTTGATATAAGACATCCTTTTGCTGCACAACGAATACCCTGCTGGGCAAAATTGATATTTCAAGACTGAGATGTTTTCTGGGATCATTTAGTTCCAATTGCCTCTTTGGATCAAAAGAAATGAACCACAACAAACATAGATCGAATATTCAAGAAAATCCACTGCTGGCGTGGACATCTGAAATGAAATTAGCTTGCTATTTTCACGAGCACAGTGACTGACCCTTTTGAATCCCAAGCAAACAAATATATGAAATGATAAACACTCAAGTCAACATGTATCTATTTATTGCCAACTTTCTCAGGGTTTTTGTGGCTTTTGGTTTACACTCAACAATAGCTCCATGTAAGTAGACCCATTATATTTAGGCAAATTCCTAACGCAATTTCACACACCTCAAAACAATGCAATTAATGATATGAGGGCGTTGTCACCAATGGTTAACTGAGGCCAAGACAAAGGTAGGGGAAACAGGTTTTTGGAATTTGGCTGGTAGTTTTTTGAAATCCTACGTACATGGTGTGATGAACAGCGAAGAGGGAGGAATTACGTGTTTCACAAAACAAGTTTATTTATTTTGCTTTTATGGAAATTTACTTTTCTTTCATTCTTTTTTTTCTTTTTAAACTCCAACTTTGCATCTTCCTTTTTGCTTTTTTTTTTATTATTTTGTGGGTGAGGATCACCCACAAATTATCCCATTACTTCTAATAGGAATCCCCATTAGCGTCCTTCTTTCCTAAGGAAGAAATATGATGTTTTCTTTGTTTTTAGTTATGACAATTGACTGGAAACAAGAAAAATAGGCTTAAGGCTCATAGAGGGTTCCAATGGATTAATGTTATTACCGTTTATTTGGGGGGCCAAGTACT
>NW_025915105.1:0-14601 GCF_018835915.1 Vigna umbellata | reverse complement strand
GAAATTGGAAAACTGGACCAGACCCCATAACCCGAGTCCAGTCCCCCCTACTAATTACACCCAGGGGGAGAACCCGGCACCTCCCTCACTATCTCAGGTCTTGAATGAAACCAACTATACTTCTTGGAGTAGAAACATGAGAAGGGCTCTCTTATCCAAGAACAAACTAAAATTCATAGATGGTGGCATCACAAGACCCGAAAGAAGTGACAGTTTGTTTGATTCTTGGGAAAGAAACAACATGATGGGGCTACTTGGATCATCAAACCTCTCACCCAAATAGCTGAGATGTGTGATGATCTAGAGAAGCAAATACTGTGGGAAGAATGGGAAGGAAGATTTTCTCAAGGAATCCTTCAAATTCTCAGTTTACTCCAAGAATTCCTCCATCAAGCAAGTGAAAGGGAGTGGACCCAGTTTTTTTCAGATTTGAAAAGCTGTGGAAGAACTTGAATTTCTAGACCTATTCCCATTTGCAGTTTCAATTCCTGCAAATGTGATCTGTCCCAAAGCATCACGAAATACAGGGACAGGGAGCATGTCAGATGTTCCTAAAGGGCCTCAAGAATGCTAGGATACTGTTAAACCCGATAGCTTATGGACTCTACCCAACCGATCGTGTATGTTCCCTCCTCTACCGCAAGAAGACAAGGGAAAATGATCTAATCAGAATGACACAAGGTCTTGCAAGTGACATGAAAAGCAAACACTATGAAAACAATTCCATATTTAGCAAGAAAAAAAACAAATCAAAGAACCAAAGAAAGATCAAGAAGAAGAAGGATGTGCAGCGGAATCAGTGGTAGAACAGGTCCAAGACCTGCTCTGGTACCATAAAGAGAAACCAGTGGCCCAGCAGGAAAACAGAGGCCCACAACTTGAGGCCCAGCAACGTGAGACAAAAGTCTCACTGGAAGTCTTCGACAGTCAGAGAAGCGTTGGTGAGCCAGATGCGAAAAGAGGAGAGAAATGGGATCTCCATGTTCCTCCAGCAGGAGCACCACGACGGTGGTGGATCGGAAAAAGGACGACGGTGGGACCGACTCGCGACGGAGGTAAGCTCCTTAAACTGAATAGAGATAAGGGAAAAAGAGAGAAAACGTATGTGCATGAATATATGTGTTGTTTGTTTACAGAGGCTGGAAACCTTTATATATGATTCCAGTAAGACAGCAAAAACAGCCAAACTAACTAACTAACAGAAAATAGCAAAACCCCCAAATTAGAAAACCTAGAAACCGAAAATACTGTTCACAGGAACAGTAAACCAGAAACAGTAACACCGGATACATTCAATAGGAACTAACCTCCATTTTGCAGTCTTGAATTTTCCAACTGTAGTTCAGATCATTGAATCTAACGCAATGTTGTTCATTCTCTACTACAGTTATTGGCACCCATTGAGGGTATATTGCACATCGAAGGAGATCTTAGAGGAAGTTTAGCAAAACTAGAATGTGATGTGCAAGTAAGACTACTTGAGGAAATGAAAGAGAATGGTTTGCGGGCATCACAAGGGCTTTGATTAGATCTCTGAAGGCTCGAATTTCACAGTGTATCGGATAACCGATTACTTTTTGCACTTTCTGAGTTTCTTCTTGTACCTTCGTTTGGCCATGGAAATGTCTAACATTGTGAGAGTTGGAAATACATTTTCTATTATATAATTCATACTACACGTTTTTATAATACATGTACACGTTTTTAAATTATGTAACCCAAAAGGATATTTCAAATTAAATAATCTAAAATACATTTATAATTTTAATATAAAAATGCATTTTAAAATGTGTATTCAAAATATATTTTTGGATTTTCAGATTACATAATTAGAGACTATATTTTAAACTATGAGATTTAAAATATGTGTTTTCATATTAGAATTATATATATTCATAATATATTTTTAAATTTTTAAATTTTTAAATTATATCATGTAGAATAATTTTTATAAAGTTTGAAAATATATTCTAAACTCTAAAATCTATAATATGTTTATACACTATGTAATGTAAAATTCAGAATTTTAACTTGCAGAAATCATAATAGCTTTTCGAATTACACACTTTGTTCAACCAAGGTAGATTCAACTTTTTCAACACCCTTATAGATTACCTTTATAAATGTAAGAAAAAAAAAGTTGTTTTATCCTGTATTCCAATCTATTCATCCTACATCTTTAAACTTTTTTTAAATTTCTAAATTGTTTTTATGATGCAAAAATCTCTATATGTTCTTCATCATATTTCAAAATTCGATGAAATTATTTTTTTCATCGGATTTTGAAATTCGATGAAGGATTTTCCAATGCTTCATCAAATTTTGAAATTCGATGAAGAAAAATGTAAAGTTATTTTTCGAAATTAAAGGTGTAGGATTAAATCATTGGAGGTGTAGGGTGAAACAGCCAAAAAATAAAGGTT
Source organism: Vigna umbellata (assembly GCF_018835915.1). The sequence goes on along the minus strand of NW_025915105.1, from coordinate 12,178 downwards.
GTATTTTCTCTTAAATTATGGGCTTTCATTTTGATTTTGGACCATTCTCAATATTTTACCCATTTAATTTAAAGTGACAAAATAGGGAGTGTTTCTCCGTGCACCTCCACATTCCAAAAATAACCTCAGAATTATGTTTTTCTTCAACAAATTTCAAAATCTGTTAAAAGATTTTTTTCTTCAGCAGATTTCAAAATTCGTTGAAAAAAAAATCTCTCAACAGGTTTTGAAATAAAAAGAAAATGAGGTGTAAGATGTTTTGAAATGCAAGGGATAGTTTTGAAATTTTAAAAAGATGTGGAGGTGTAGGAAGAAATGTGAAAAGACGCAGGAAAAAATAGTCCAAAATAGGTTGAGTTTGATGGGTCACCTACGAGTCCAACTATAATAAAATGGACTAGATTAGATTTTTAAACTTGTTATCCTAAAATAGTGTGGTCAACATGAGGTTGTTTCTTCCTGCACTTCCAAACATTTCATCATACTCTTCCAATTTTCAAAAATAGCTTCAAAGGTTATATTTTTTCAACGAATTTTGAAGGGTTTCGAAATGTGTTGAATAATTTTTCCTTCAACAAATTTTAAAATTCATTAAAGTCTTGAAAAATCTTTCAACAAATTTCTAAATCTATAAAAGAAAAATTATTTTAATAAAATTTGAAATTCGTTAAAATACAAAAAATTAAATGCAAAACTTTTTGAATTAAAAAAATATTAAAATTTTAAAAAAAAAATTGAAAGTACAAGGAAAAATGGTTGAAAATAGAGAAAAAAAAAACCTTAAATTATAGGTGAGAAGAAGTAACCTAACCTACTAATCCGTAAATAGTTAAACCTAAGATTGTGTTCTCCCATTCTTCATCTTTAAGGCTTTGTTCGCATGAATAGATTTTACTCTTCATAAAGCTGGAAGTTGAAAACTGGCCAAACAAAATTACAGAGAAAACAAAATGAAAAATTGCGAAAAAAATTTAACTTTTCAACCTAATGAAAATTTTGTCATGTGAGCTGTGACTTGGCTCTGCTTGAATTTAGCGGGTTAAAACAGGACGAACTGACGGTTTTGTCATCTTTGATTTACTTTCAACTTTTTCATATCTTAATTTTTTTTCTCTATTTTTCCTTATTATTATAAAGTTATAATATATATATATATATATTCAAATATTTTTGTAGAAATTAAAAACAACAAATATTGTTTTTGTAATTCTTATATGAGTGTTTGAAAACAGGAAACATGTTAAAAACATATCAGTTTGCAATTAAAGAGTGAAAATAGAAAATAAAACACAAATAGTGACGGAGTCGTAATGCTTTTCGATGGATACTACAAAAATTATTTAGGGTATCCTCTAACAATTAACCAATACTTTATTTTGATTCATAGTCTATTGTTGGTTTACATAATGCATGTGTGATGATGTAAAGTAAATTATTTAAATTTGAGTTTAAATGTGAAAAACAAACTTGCATAATTCTGTATAAGAAACTATTATTTAGTAAAAAGAAATTAAAACCAAGAGTATGTATAAATGACTTCATAAAAATTATTAATTTTCAAAAGATGATATTGAACCTATAATATAAAGTATTTTAATATGTGAAAAACAGTTTTTTTATTGTAAAATTTTGTGAAATAATTTAATCAATTAAACAGGAGATCCCATGTAAGTTCTAGAAGTATGGATGGGAATAAAAGTGGCCACTAAGTTGCAATAACAAAAATCATAAACCAAACAAAACTATGTGAGGTAAAGAGGAAACATAGTTGTTACAATGTCAAACAACAAAGTTCAAACAAATTATCGTGGACAATGCTTTTTCATCACTTAAATTCAATTCCATATACCCTTAAAATAAGGAGCTAATTGGAGTCCCTTCCACTAAAATAAATTAAAAAATAGTTCACTCCTTTTTTATTCATTAATAATAACAATGATAATATACAAAACAGAAAAAAAAATACTTAATCACTACCTGTTAAGATGGCTAGTTGCACCTTCCAACTCCATCTTCTCTAACACAATAATGTTGTCTTTTTTTTCTTCACTTTTGTACATTTTCATTTTCTTTTTTTAATTTTTTTAACCCACCAATTCCATTTTTTTTTCAGTCACCGGCAACCTGCTGCGACTCAGGTTGTTGTAGTTCTTGATTTTGCTGTTCATCTATTTGTTCTTCATCTTCGCTGTTATACGACGTCGTCGCACCTCCAAGCAACAAAGGCTTCAACTTCTCCTCCCAAACGCTTTTAAACGTCACGCCGTCGCCGCACCTCTTCCGGGCTTCCACAACCGTCAGCTCCGCCGTCAGCCGGTAAACCTCCACCTCAAACCCGAACCTTCCATTGAACTCTTCTAACTCCACCCCGCACTCCTTCTTCCACCGCACGGTCATATCCGCCGCCGCCCCCACCTCCTCCGCCATCTCCAGAACCTTTTCCGGCGACTCCTGCGTAACCAACCGGTCACCCTCGCCGGCGTCCCCGAACAGCCCCGACAAATCCAAACCGGCAGAGAAACTTATAATGTCAAAAGCGTTCAAATTCATTATCCTCTCGTCTTTCGGCCCGTACCCGATACCCGACCCAGACACGTAATCCTCCTCGTGAAATTTGATCTCTTTGTACCCTTTTTTGAACCACGGGTCACGGAGCATGCCGTCCACCGTAATCCTCGTTTCCGGGTTGGTGTCCAGCAGCTTCGCCAAAAAGCGCCGGAGCTCCGGGGACATCCACCGCGGGCACCGGAACTCTCCCTTGTAAATCTTCTTATACATTACCATCAAGTTCGGATCGTTAAACGGTAAGTAACCCGCTGAGAGAACGAACAAAACGACCCCGCATGACCAAACATCAATCTTGGCACCATCGTAACCTGAAAAAATGTGATTTTGAACAAACACTTTTAGAACTACGAAAATAAAAATAATAAATGAAGAGAAAAAATAAAAATTTAAAATAATTCTGTGTAAATCCATGTTGCAAAAATACCCATGATATAATTTTGTTGATTTTTGACAATAGAGAATTTTGTTGACCATTTGAGGTTGTATATTTTTTCTATTTATTATGATTATAAAATACTTTGAAGATGAAATTGGGGTTGTAGTAGCAAGATTGGAACATCTAAGAGATTTGTAAAACGCTACAAATGATGTAAAATTTTAAAAATCGTGGTCATTGCAATAAACTACTACTGTGACTATAATTCAAAATGTTGGTAGAAAACGTTAAATAATATTGTGGCCAACATTGTGAAAGTGGTTTTTGGTTAGTAAACAAATAAACCTTAATTAAGTGGTTACAATTGCTTAAATCCTTAATACAAATTGAAAGAAAAAGAAAAAAAGCTTGTGATCTGAAATTCTTGGAAAAGAACTTTTTAACTAGAAAGTCTTTGATACAAATCTCTGAAATAAAAAGTTGTATAAAATTTAGTGACAACTTATCAATAATATAATATAATATATGATATAACTATTAAAGCAAACATTTAAAAAATATTAATAATTCAAAACACACATTAATATCGTGAAAGGACTAGTTTTCAAAACTACGCGGGGAAGAATCAAGAAATCATCACAAAAACTTAATTTGTTTATTTTGAAGGAGTTGTTTATATAAATTTTTATGCATGTAACCTTTTTTGCTTAAAATCTCGGGTGCCACGTAGGCAGGGGTTCCGCAAAGCGTGTGGAGCAACCCGTCGGGTCGGATCTGGTCCCTGACGGCACTCAACCCGAAATCGGTGACCCGTAAATCGCCGTTCTCATCGAGGAGGAGGTTCTCGGGCTTGAGGTCGCGGTGGAAGACACCGCGCGAGTGGCAGTAGCCGACGGCGGAGATGAGCTGGTGGAAGTACTTCCGGCTGAGATCCTCCGAGAAGCGACCCTTCGAGATCTTCCCGAAGAGCTCTCCGCCGCGGACGAAGTCCATGATGAAGAAAATTTTGTTTTTGGTAGCGAGAACCTCGTGGAGGCGCACGATGTTGGGGTGGTGGAGCCTGCTCATGATAGTGATTTCACGCTTCACGTTTCCGGCGAGACCCGTTCCGTGTATCTTCTTCTTGTTGATGATTTTCACGGCCACGCTCTGTCCCGTCTGCACGTTGCGCGCATAGTGCACCTTCGCGAAGGCGCCGCACCCGATAACGCGCCCGAGCTCGTACTTTCCGAACAAGGCAGTGTCCTCCATCGCCACCTGCTCGATCTCCGGCATGGTTGCGCCGGCGGTGCAGCACCAGAGATCGAACCCTAGCTCTGAACGACGGGGGAAACCACTGGAAGAAAAATTGAAGGACGCGTTACCCGATCAGAGGGACGAATTGAAATGGGTCAATCGCAGAATTCGATTTTCGTGGGTAAATGCAAATGGGGCGATTTTGGGGGAAATATGATAAGGATTTTCAGTTTTTTGATTGTGGGTTAGGAGGAGTTCCGAGAAGACAGAGGATTGTAAGGTGTTGTGGGACACACGTGCTTCAACACAGTGTAATGTAATTTTGACACGTGTCCCAACCACTGCCCAGCGGGTGTAATGTGCTGAGTTATTGTTAGCCGTTGGATTTTGTATTTTGAAAAATAAAAAAGGAATAAAATAATATGCTTTCTACGTACTTTTTCATCTTTTCAATTTAGAATTTACCATTGTACTTCATTTTATTGTTGCATGTTGCAGTGATATAATAAGATTAACTAACAGTTAAAATTGACCATCTCAGTTTGCATGATTTATTATACACATTTTTTTTTCAAAATAATGTGGTCAATAATCTTGAGAGTCAAATAAATTCTAAGGTTTGAATGTGCAGGTAGGTCAATAATGCAAATGGAACCTGAAATTTTCCAAACCACAAAATGGAGTTCCAAAAACATTGCCGCCAAATGGTAAATTGAAAAACGTGTTTGCTTGAAAGATAATAATGTAGTAACAGTTACTGAAAAATATAGCGCCAGCGGCTTTCACAATACATTATTAATTTGGATTTCTATTAAAAAAAGTTTTATTATTAAAAATTTAGAAGCTATACAGTGATATATCTTGAATTAAATCATGTCGCATACGACTAATAAAGAATATTAGAACACAACTATCAACAAATAGATAAAAATACATATGTTCTATACTTAAACAAATATATTGAACATGATATTGCAAGAATGTAAGGGAATAGTGTCGGCCAACTGTGGACACTTTCTGAAGTCGCGTGAAGCGTAGGGTAGGTCGACGTATAAAAAATAAAATAATTGTAGAGGAAGCGTGGACTAGCAGATGCTAAGATAAATAAAAAGAAAAAATTAGAGAAAGTGTGAGCTATAGTTGTTGTTAATAACATATACCATACACGACCAATTTGATTGTTTTTAATAACTCACATTTCCTCTGCTTAAATTATATACATAATATTTATATATAATTATTCAACATCTCATTTAATCCATTCAGAATTCATTACAATTACAATCAACATATAATTTAATTATATTCATGTTTCATTGAATCATAGTTAAAGTATCAAAATTATAATATATATAAGTTTATAAAAGCTAGGTAGTTATAGATAGTGTTAGCTCAACCCGTCTATCATGGTTTTGAGTTGAGTTGAGTTTGAAAAAAAAAATCCAACTTATCTGAGTTGAACTCGTGACGAGTCAAGTTCGTTCACCAGCTTACCTAATTTAATTTAATTATTTATTATTTTGTATTTCAATATTATTAGTTAACACTTTTTTTATTATGTTGTAGATGAGAATAAAGAAAAATAAATTTTCAGAGAAGAAAATATTATGGATTTATCTATTCAAGATTCTAATATTATAAATGGATAAGTGACACAAAAATGATCAATTGTAGAAACTTATTTGTTCACTTTTTGTGTTTGTTTTTTAATTACATTTGAATTGTATGATATTTTTTTATTTTAAATTGTCTTTGAAGTTTAACATTATTTTAGACTGAAATTTATTTAGATTTGAAAATTGTAATTTTTTTTATTTGAAAAAATGTAATTAAGTAAATCAGTAAGTCAACTAGTTATTTCCACAACCTGTGGTAGACTAGGTCTATGATGGATCGTACTGAATTATTCATTTTCACAACACTAATCATGGATATAACATTAAAATATGAATAATTACAAATCATAATTTGATTATAATTTTTACCATACAAATAAGCCTACTAATTAAAATTGAAACTGAAATAGAAGTTGAAGTCATAGTAATACATAGTCACACAATATTAGAAGAAGCCAACTGAAGCTACATTTGTAAAATGAAAACTAACATGTAAGACATAAATATGTAAAACTTAAAAACAATGTACACCCTATAATTAAACAACACACTTTGAAGAAGAGGCTGTACAAAAATTAAACAACGACAAAGGTGTAACATAGATTAAATACTAAAATTAATACAATAATAAATATACTTCTAAGTATTGATTAAATTAAAAACACTTATAAATTAAAAACACTTATAAAAATACAATAATATTTTACCGTGTATTTATTATATAGTCTAATTGAATAAAGTTATATTATCAACAAAATCAGAATACTTTGAATCATTAGCATTTTTCTAAGTGGTTTATTTTGAACAATTAAAATAATCACTTCAAATGTTTTTAATCTTAAATTTATGTGTTTTCATTTTTCTTAAGATGGAAAAGAATTATGCTTACAAAAAATATAAGTCAGTTTCTTAAAGTAAGCAAATAATAAATAGGTAATTAATGAAAAACATAATCAATTAATCTAGTAAAATATATTATTTATAATAATTTAAAGATTTTTTTATTTGGATAGATTTGGGTCTGGTGACCTAAATACTTGTTGTCTCCTGAATTATTATAGTTATTTATAGACCATGATAACTAAACGTTTTATATAATGTTATATTAATCAAATAAAAATAAATTAAATACATATTAATTCAATGGCCTGACATTTATTTGTCTAAAAACGAGACTTATGTATGATCTATAAATTTTATCATCAATAGATTGAATACTCACTAGGAAAAAAAAAAAACTTTTTAACGTGCTATATCCCGGTTTTACTGAAACCGAAGCGTATAAAAGTGCGGTGATATTTTTGTAGTTTTAGAGACCGAGGCATAAAGTGGTACCAGCACGTACTTAAATCACGTGATAGAAGCTAACATAATTTTTGAATAAGGTCTACTGCTTTGGGTATCAGTAGAACCGAAGCAGAAAAATTTTCCAGCATCTGTTACGCACCAACCGAGACATATGACGTGTATGTTTTCAAATTTTAATTATTTTCTAACACTTTAGGCATCGGGTATGCTTGAAACGGAGGCAGTATGCCTCTATTACCTCAGGTAAATCTGTAACCGAGGTAGTATAGCGTTTTATAACCTCATAGATCTCTTTGCTTTCACGGTACCCTTCTCATTGTTCCTCTTCTTCTCTCTCGCTCAAATCTCCTTCTCAATGTTCCTCTTCTTTTTTCTCGCTCAAATCTCTTTGCCTTCACTGTTCTCCAATCACCCTAAAATAGCCACCACTCCGCTGCTCCGCCTCTCCGTCGCCACCACTCTGTCGTTGTTCTCGCGCAAGATTCAGCCTCACATTGCCTCCCGCTGCGTCGTCTCCTGCTTCTCGCGCAACCGCTTCGTTGCCTCGCCGTCACGCTCCCTCCTCATCGTTGCCGACGTGCTGCCTCGACGCCATTGCTGTTGCGCTCCCTCGCAGCCCTCTGCCTCCGTCGTCGCGCCTCCACCTTCGCCTCCGTCGACGTAACCTAAAACCTAGACGAAGGGAAGGTTCTGCATCCAACCTCTCCTTCAACGCCGCCACTCCGTTATAGTCGCCCAAAGTCCATGGATGCATCCAACCTACTCCCGTGGAAGCCTATTCCTCTGTCTTCGCCCCCAAAGCCCATGGCTGCATCCTCATCTTGACCCGTCCCACCCCCAAACCCGTCACGCCTCCCACCCCGCAACCCCAACCCCACCACAAATCGCCACCCAATTCGATCCATTAAACCCAGGACCAGTCGGAACCGCCATCGGACGCGATCTCACTCCGCCACCGGACGCGATCTCGCTCCGTCCCCTCAGTCGAATTGGCACCGCTTCCTCGTTCTCGTCTCTCCTTGTTCAATTTTTTTTTACTTGGACTGTGTATGAATGATTGGATTATTATGTGTTTTGCTGGATTAGAATTTTCATTGGCCTTTTCAGAGTTTTGCTACTGGTTCATGAGAGGCGTTGCGGATCTTGAGAGGCTCCTTGCGGTTCTTGAGGGCGTTGGATTTGGCCTTCTTACGGTTCCCGTCGAGGGCAGGGAGGGGGATCCAGCGGAAAAAGTTGCGACGGTGTTTTCGGCGGAGTTCTTTGAGCTTGGGATTTGGGTTTGAGGGTTTGGGTTTGAGGGTGAAGTGCCATCGAAGGAAGAAGGGAAAAGTGCTACCTTGCTTACTGACCGGAGAACTGAACAGCGTGAGAAACAACTTTTCAGAGAGAAAATCCAAAAAAAAGTAGCCACTCTACTGCCTCGGTTCAGAAGGAACCAAGGCGAAAAATCCTTTAAAAAAAAAACCTACTGATTCGGTTAACTGTGAACTGAGGCGAAATCCTACCCTTTTTTTGCCTCGGTTATGAATAGATGTCAAAAGACTATCCTTTTTTACCTCGCCTGTGTATACATCGATTCAAAAACCGCTGTCTACGTGCGAAAATACTGCTGTCATTTTCGTCAACTTACTACTGACTCATAGGAACATCAATGAGTCTTCAAATTTTGTCTGAGGACGGGGAAACACGTTGCTTTAAACCTAATAACATGGTTTTCGTACACTTCATAATTTGGATCATTATAATCTCCTCTTTCTCATAATTTGTTTTACTTTTATATGTTTCTCGATTTTCGGATATTTTTGTTTACACCTTTTGACAAATGTAAATATTTTAACATTAATTTATGGATAAAGTTAATTTAAATATGACTCTCTCTTTTTTTTTTCATTTCGTTAATAATTTAAAATTTTTGTTTTTGATTTAAAAGTAATTATCATACATAATATCAAACTTTGCGACTCCTAGCTAGATTGTCATTAATATTTAAATCAACTAATTTAATCATTAATGATTCATATTGTAATTATTAGCAAGCAAATCTGGTATACCAAAACCGATCAGATCTTAATTCTATGATGTGCATCTTGATTATTAAAGTCACACTATATCTGTAACACTCTGTTTAATTTATGTGAAAAAGGAATAATAACTACATAGCTTGCTTTTAAGGTTAATAAGATAGCAAGTAATATATTTTACTAACTTATAAACTAAACTAATAACGCATGGGGTAAAATATATATATATATATATATATATATATATATTGGTTACTTCGAAATTTTTTACATTTGATTGTTGTTCTTTTAAAACTTTGTCCATTTTTTATTTCTAATTTGATTTCACTTTGCTTATGTGCCACTTGCATATATAGCTAATGATTTTAGGATTTTCTTTGCTACAATAATTGTTGTTTATGTTGCCCTATTTGAATGAAAGGTAGATGCATGAATACATTGTGCTTGCTAATTAGCAGACAAGCATGAAGCAGCACAGTGCATGCAAATGCAATTGGCGTAAATCAAGCAAATTAAGACAGCTACTCGTTAATAATGTCAATTAATTTGGAGAACATGCATGCATCGAAAAATTTAGAATTTTTAATTTTATTACTAAGTGGATTTAGTGTTACAAAAATAATTTAAATATGTAATTTAACTTGTAATAATTATGTAAAAATGTGATGTAGGATAGATTTCGTTAGAGATCTCACATCATTATAAATAAAACAAATTTATATATAACAGAATGCAAATATCATCATACAAGTCAATTTTATATAAGATTGAAATAGAGTGACACATTTTAGGTTTAATACCCAATTTTGTCTTCAATTTGTTTGGGAAATCTCAATTTAGTCTCTCGTTAGAAAAGTAATTGAAATAAATCCTTACTTGGAAATTTGTGAGTCAAGTTAGTCCCTTCCGTTAAATATAAGCAAACGGAGTTAATGGGATGATAATGTGGCGTGGTTACGTGTCAAAATGTAATTGTGTGCGTGCTTACGTGTCGGTGAATTAGAGAAATTGAGTTTTATTAGAAATTGGGGATAAATTGATTTAGGGGTGAATTGTGGCAGATTAGGGCATTTTGGTTTGTGCGAAAGAAGAGAGAGTTGTTATCGCGAGAATCATTAACGTGAAGACAGAGATCGTGTAGACATCGTTCTAGAGGGGATTTGGACGCGCATTCGCGGAGATCGTGTTGGTGGGGTAAATTACGAAAAACAGCATTCGAAGGTGCATTTATGGTAGGTTTTGTTTAATGTTTGGTTGCTTTCGGTGTGGTCCCCCCATAAATTTTGATTTTTGTATGGTATGTCTTTTTAGTGTCCCCCATTTTCGGTGCATTTGCTTTGTTTCTGTTGCGACATTGTGGTTGTGGTCCCCCTTGATAGTGTGTGGTATTGTGTTGCGCCATTTGCTTTGTTTATTGTGGTAAATGTTCTTTTGCTTTGTTTGACTTGTTTATGGTCTGTATAGTGGTATATTTATGATTTGTTTTTTGCTTAGATAACATTTGGGTTAAGGGTTAAACACAAATTAACTGTGAACAATTTTTATATTAGATAATATGGCCAACTCAGACATTGAAGTCATGTTTCACCATGGGGGAAATTTGAGAATAATGAGACATTCAAATGCCACTATGGTCAAACCACAACTTTAAAAGTAGACCTTGATCAAACAATATGAGAAACATACATTAGAATGAGAATCGATGAGATTTGATATGTTGAATAATTTAAATTAATTCCTTTGCAAATGATGATGTACAATTGATAAATAGTACTTTAGTATAGATGAAAGTATTGAATGGATATTGTATATGAAATTGTTACCCATATGAAATTTGTATAAATGTTCTTATAAGAGAGATGACTTATAGAAATTGTTGAATGAGTGTGATCTTGATGATGATGTAATAAATCGATGATCTTGGGTTTGAATTATTTGTATATCTTTAATGTGCATTGCAATTGTACTTACAATCATTATATATTTTTTTATACTTATAGCCTAAGGAGATTAAGAGCATAAACAAATTTAAGTAAAACTTGATTGGTATGTAGAATGTATTTTGAAAGACATATTGTTTTAGGAATTGTGTAAATGGTAGTTAATGGTTAGGGAGATAAAAATGATCTAAAGTTAGATAAGACACTTAATTTGCACTAAAACTAGTTTTTTGTTGCATCACCTTTGAGCGCTAAGTAAGCTTCGTCAGATATTACTTTAAAAATTTGCAAACAAAGGTGTCAAAAGAATCTTACTGTTGGATGATACCTAGTTGGGTGACACTTGAATACTATCGAACACGGGCGAAATAATAAGTCCATGACTTTGTGGCGTTGAACAACAGTTGCTAACGCTAGATGATAACTCTATAAGACCTTTTAATACTATATGTAATTTATATTTTTTATAAATAATTTTCTTTGCATGATTAAAATGAGTCAAGACGGTTTATATGAAAAGATGCTTAATGCAATTATTTTAAAAAACGTTTATTTATTGCTCATTACTTTATATCCATTTATGATTGATCCAAATGAAATTTGATTAATCTGAATATTTGTAAGCAAATCTTTAATTTTCAATTAAATGAAAACAACACACACAGGATCTTGAATTTTCATGATACTCACAATTTCCATAATACACAGTAAAAGAGAACTAACCTGGATTCATTGTGCACTTCTTCCTATCTCTTCCTGTCAAATGTTCTCTATCCTCTTACTCCTCTTTAATGCCTTATGGATGATATAGAAGTTGTAGGATGGTTTTCTCTGTCAGTTTCTCTTCTTTCCTGAGAACGTTACGTTCTCTATATCTCTTCAGAAACTTAATGTGTCAACAGAACTAAAACTTTTCCCTCTTTTATGATATTTTAATTAACTTTAATAAAATACCAAAATGCCCTTTTAGAGTGAGAAGAGAGGGATTAATTTTAATAATTCTAAAATAATCCCAATAACTTTAATACCTTATATTCTAATAATCATCACATTAGAATCCTTACATCAAAGTTATACTTTAAATTACATGAACCAATGTAAATTATTAATATA
>NW_025915102.1:0-14486 GCF_018835915.1 Vigna umbellata | reverse complement strand
TCTCCTTTGGATACAATAGGATCATCTGGTGCTAGCAACATTTAGGGAGTTTATGATGTCCTTTAGGATGAAACTATATTTAGCCTATGGATTTTGAGTAATTATGAATTTAGTTGTAATTACGATTCAATTTAACTTACTTTTATATAGTATGGTGTTTTTGAGAATTGAATGTTTTAATGATATATAATTCAAGACTTTGGTAAAAGAAGTTTGTCATGCTTTTTTGTCTTCATTATAGTATTTGAATTTTGTTACAAATAAATATTATTGACAAAAATATAAGCATCTTAATGGTGATATATGTAAGATAAGCAAAATAAAGTTGTAAACTCACAACCTAAATAGTACAAATGAGGCGACTTAAAACATTTAAATTATAATTGTCAAATTGAATATGGTATTAATCCAAAAAATTTTGAGAAAAACGGGGTTGATCTTTACACTAAAATAGTTGAAAATAAAAGAGGTTTCAAACCTCTACAAAATAATAGTCACTAATAGAAGAGGTTAAAACCCTCAACAAAAAGACCTCTACAATATAAACTGGATACCAGGGGTCATTGAAAACCCCGCAAATTAATAACGACGACTCTAATTGCGGGGGTTTGAAAAACCCCTGGAAATTAATTTGCGGAGGGTAAAAACCTCCACAAAATGGAAAATAAACCTCCACTAAATAACAGTTTTTTTGTAGTGCTAGTGGACGTCATACCCACCGTGGAGACCTTGGGGACCACAACCATGGGCTCCTCCTTCTTGCCCTTACCCCACATTTTCATGGACTCCACCTCCTTCTACACGTCATCTCGTAATCCTCTGCAATCGTCCCCAATAGGAATTCACAACTAATGGACGTCCTTTAAAACCTATACCTATCAACAATAATGTCATAATGCACACTTTATCTTTGAATGTTCCTGATGAAAATTGGTATATGGGCATCGTTAAAACATCTCACATGTCAACTTCTCGAGGTACTCTCTCATTTCATTTTAATTTGAGTACTAACAAAAATATTATTGTTGGCAATGCACATGAAATTCCAATTCGTGAATATGGACAAACAACTTTATCATATCCTCACTCACCTTTGACTTTTAACAATGTTTTGCATGCCCCTAAACTCGTTAAAAACTTGATCTTTGTATGTTGTTTGACAACTGACAATTTTATGTCTATTGAATTGGATCCTTTTGGGTTTTCTGTGAAGGATTTTCTGACAGGGATGCCACTAATGAGATGTGATAGCACTAGGGACCTATATCCTATCACCATAACTTCACCAACCATGACTCCATCACCTTTTACAGCCTTTTCTTCTATTTTATAGCATAACCGTTTGGGACATTCGAGCACACTTGTTTTACGTTCTCTTAGGCAAAATAAATTTATAGAATGCAAACACTTTACTTACTTTTCTATATGTCAGTCTTATGTTGTTGGGAAACATGTTAAGTTGTCGCATTATGTTTCAAATTCTTCCACTACCAAACCTTTTGATATATTACATAGTTGTGGACATCACCAACTTTAAGTTCTATAGGTCATAAGTATTACATTTTTTCTTGGATGATTACACTAACTTTTTATGGACATTTCCTATTGGATGTAAATCATAAACTGCACAAGCAGAGAGGCAGGGCAAAACTAAATACAAGAACACAAGTAAAAGTAACTTTAGTATTATATTGAATTCCAATTATTTATTAATTTTTAGTAGATCTGTGCATGGTAAATTTACAAATGCCATGAGTAAAGTAACTCATTGAGATCAGAACCTAAAAAATGTTAAAAAAATGGTACGTGTAGATATAAGTGTAGTTGTTAAACAAATAAAATGTATTTAGATCAAATAAAATGTAATGATCAATTGAGCAAGAGTCTAAAATCAGTTTAAGTTAAAAAGGTGTTATATTGTACTCACAAAATCAACTTCGATGGTGCTTATGTAGCTCTCAATGTATGAATCATCTTGTAACACAACATTGAAATTAACATTAAAAGTAGTAATTTTAAATACACTGTATTGAGAATTTGTGTACCGTCTCCAAGACAAAACAACATGAAAAACAAAGCATTAAGGTTATAATCTTACGCACATGTACTTTATATAACTAACAAATTGTGGCAAAGCTTCAATCATCGAAATTAATAGCAACACTTGGAGGTCTCATTTCATCTTGAGAGGTTATCTCTACAAAAATAAAATAAAATATTTCATAATTTTTGTAACACTTAAAATATAAATTAAAAGATATATAAATTTGTCATATAATCTCACCTTGCTCAAATTTATCAAGTTCTTTATGATCCTCATCAAAAAGTATAGAGAAAGGTGTTCCTTTTAACCAATCTTGTGTGCAAACAAGCACTTCCACTATTTTAGGCATGAGGCAACTATGATAAGGGCTAACCACTCTTCCTCCTGTACTGAATGCACACTCTGATGCTACGGTAGAGATAAGAATGACTAATACCTCTTGAGCCATGTTCGCAAGGATAAGAAATTTAGTTGATTTGACTTTCCACTAATGTAAAATATCAAACTCAATTGACTTTATATAAGGTTCAGGATCAAAAGGTAATAGTAAGAACTTGCAGACACCAAAAAATGCACATCTGTGAGACAGTGAGATACAAAATAAATAATAATAACATTAATTTGCCACGTGTAAAACAAAAATTTAAACCAAAAAGATAAATAAGTGTTAAACTATCACATAAAATATAAGCATGCATATAGAAGAATAGAAAAACATATAAAAAATGAGTGAATGTGCCTGTTAGTTCAAGTGGTGGCCAACATTTTGAAATTAATACTTGAAAGTTTTTTAAATGGCTGAGTTTTGCCAAATACAATGTCTTAAATCAAGTACTTGCTAAGAGCACCTTTACTATGAGGCATAATCACCCTTAAATTCAAGTAGCTGAACCTCATAGAAGAAGGTATTAGACCCTTTCCATACAATGCCTTTGCACCTTTTGGTGTCTTTAACATTTTCGCTCTTCAATTCTATCTATCACAGTAGTCTAGTGGACTCTACAACTAATTGGTTCAGAACCTTGGGTCTTAGCTTGCATAGAAACAAATATGAGTATCTGATGGAGTACAAAGACAAAGGTAGCCTTTCTTTAAAAAAAGATACCAGTACGACAGTATAAATAATTAAAATGTGTACATTCATAATTAAAATAAAATTTATTCACACCTAATCTATTTGAACTCACAGTACATGTATCACATTTTAAAATAAATTTAATATTCATAGGAAGTCCATTCATTTACTCTTAGCATACTCAAAGAACCATTTTCGTTCTCTAAAACCTCATTGGACCTATGTTGCTAGCTTTTACAAGAAAATGTCTAATAATACATACACATGCGTGTGATGAAGGGAATCACAGAGGATAAACTTAAACTTGTGCACACGCAACTAACATAACAACACTAGAACAAAGAGATTAGGGAGAAAAGAATACCTATGTAGAGCTTAAAAGATGTTGGTGGACTCCTCTGCTTAATAACCCACCAAATTTCTGATTTATTCAGGCTATAAAGCCCCAAATCTATTATTATTGGCTTCCTTCTCTTATTCCTAAAATGGGGTTTTTAGAACATTAAGATCATAACTTTGAACAAATTATAAGGCTTAAAGTAGAAAAATCAAATAAAGGAGCAATGTCACTCACAATTTCCAACCTTGTTGACTGCTATGTTATATGAAATTGATATCCCTTCTTGGCAACTCAAAAAACACTTGGAACAGATCTGAAAGATTAAAATGGTTCACACACCAATCAACACTAGTTTAAGAGAATCATATAAGAAACAAAATCACAACATGGAACTGAATAGTATCGAATGTGCATTAACAATGCACAACAGGTTAAATGAAAGACCATGGACAATCCTTTGCTACAATTGATGAGGAGCTTAAGTCAAACTATCATTAGCTTCCTGATGTCTACACGAGAATTATCTGCTAGAAAGAAAGAGACACCAAACCTTGGGAACATTGGCCCACAAACCAACCTAGAAAAACATATAGGAAGAAAGGTAAAGCTTTTCAACAAATGCAGAAAGGGTTTGGCCTTTCTGCATGAAAAATAAGCACCTTAAATTCATCAATCAAGCAGAAAAATAAGCACAAAGAATGAAAAGGGACAATAAAAATGGCGAAAAAAAGAAACACACAACGTTAAAATTTCATAAAACATAGGTTTAAGGAAAGTACAACAGCACAGAGAGGGAGGGACACAACACAGAGAGGTAGAGGCCACAGTGGAACTCTCCTTTGTCAACAGGGTCACGGTGGCAGCGACCGTGTGTTATCATTGGAGCTCTCTTTCGACGAAAACGGTGGGCAACGTGAGCTAGGGCAGAGTCATGGCAGGATCATTGTGAGATTTCGTTGAAGCTCTCCTTTGCTAACAAGGTCATGATGGACAACGCGAGATTTCACTGAAGCTCTCTCATGGTGGACAACGCGAGCTAGGGCAAGTTTTAGAAATAATTGAAAAATTGAAAATGAAAGAGGGATGGAAAAACATAGTATAGTTGTCGCATTTAACTGAACCGAAAATGTCATAAGTTGAGTTTTCAAAAACTAAACAATAAAATAGTATGTTTAACTTTTAGTAAAAATGGATTAGTTTTTTTAGTATAATATAGTATATATAGTGCAGTACAGATCAATTATTTTTGCCCAACCCTAAAGACAACTAGTTAATAAAAACGAGAGTTGAAATATTATGAAGTTTTGAAATCGTAACACTTGAACACGTCACTAGTGCAGTCAAGGGAAATGACACCAGTTATTTTCGCTTATAGACACCGGTTCTACAACCGAGGCATATACAGGCGAGGTAAAAAGGGGTAAGCTTTTTGCCTTGGTTCTGAACCGAGTCAAAAAGAGATAGGATTTTGCCTCGGTTCACCGGTAACCGAAGCAGTACAATTTTTTTTTATATTTTTTTTCGAAGAACTTTGCGCCTTGGTTCCTATTGAACCGAGGCATATCTCCCAATACACATTAAAAACAATTTTTGCTTGTAGATCTTCCAACAATCAAGAATTAAGCTAGCTAAATGACTCAAAGCCTAATAATAGGACTTTTTAACCACAACTCTCCTTCTTTGTTAGGGGAAAAGGGTTCCTCGTTTCAATGTCTATAACTTTTGCAGAAAATGTTGGAATCAACTTCCCACATGAATCTGGATGAGCTTTAGCATCTTTATCTGTGACAAAAAATGTTGCTCCACCACTACTTTCTATTAGTCTATAACCTTGCCTTAGTTCAACCCATTGAAAACATTTTCCTGAAATCTAGTGCCACTTCCTTGCTCAAAGGTGCAACACCTGTCCCCATTCTTCTTATGCTGGACAAGTCACACCTAACTTTACTTGAATACTTCACTAGCGCAAGGATCACTGGTGGTAATGCTGGCACGTTGTTAACCTTGTGCTTCTGGATTGCATCAAGCATATCTTGGAAGTCAAACTTCTGCATCAAAACTGTTGTTATACCAGCACACAACAATCCTAATCCAAAGAATTCAAATCCATAGATGTGAAACATTGGAATGAAGGCCAAGAAAATATCATCTTGGGATCCACTAACTTCAGCAGACCAGAAAATCAATCTCATTATGGAAAGGAGATTTGCATGAGTTAAAACCACACCTTTGCTTATTCCCGTGGTCCTTAAAGAGTAAAATATAGCAGTAGTGTCTGACTGTGCCATAGGAACTTGCGGAAACTCGGTTGAATCATAACAACCTTTTATTAACTCTTCAACTCGGTATCGGAGGCGACGGCGGAGGCGACCCACTTGCCGTTGGGGGAGAAACGCGCGACGGTGGCCGGATAGGCATGTTCCGCGTAGACAGAGACGTGAAAGGGATTTTCGAGGCTCACGATTACCACAGATCTGGCGTTGGTGTAGATGATGGAGTTGGACTTGGCGTCGTCGGAGATCGGAATCCTGCGGTCGCACTGGAGATCAGAATCTCACGAGGTTTAACAACGACTCAATTTAGGGTTCATGGAATTTGGGATTTTCTTATTTCTAGGTTTGTAGGTGATGAAGATGAATGGTGGCATGTTCTGCTTGCGCCGCTGTGCAGATTTCTTTGATCGAGTTGCGATGTAGATGGAGGTTGCAAGGCTAACGCTGGAACTTCGTGAAGATGCTCATGGAAGATTCTCTATAGCGATGAAGATGGTGAAATGCGATTCTGGTGACGCGTTGATGGAGGATAGTGCCGATGCTAGGTGGCTTACGGTAAGGTGGCTAGGGTTTCGCTTAGGGGTGGTGGAGGTCATAGGGGAAGAAGAAGATCGCTCTAGGGGAAGAAGAAAAATGTGTAAACTTTTTCTCAGGTTTGAGTAATTTGAAAGAGTTACTAACTCGGTTCATCTACTAACCGATGTCTAAAGAGCTAAAAAAAAATTTCAAAACCTATATGCCTCGGTTAGAAAGCAGATTGAAAATATAAATGCCCAATAACATCGGTTCGTAAAATAACCGAGACAATAGAGTGTATAGACTTCGGTTCCTACTGAACCGAGGCATATTAGTTCGTCTTAATTACAAAATTGTCACTGCGTTTCAATATCCTTCGGTTTTATGAAAACCGAAGCATATTAGTCCCCTTAAAAAACTGTTTTTTTACTAGTACGTGTTTTTGATGTTTTGACAAATGTTGACCATCACAAGGACTATTATCAAGTTTTTGTTTTCATTGGATAATTATTTTAATTAAATTCAAATAAATTTGCTGTGGAACAATGAGAGAATAAAAAAAACAAAAGGTGCAATGTAATAAGGGAGGGGAAAGAAGAAGTTGTAGTGAAAGAAAAGCAAAAGGTATAATTATAAAGGCAGATATAAAACCACCGTAGTGAAAAAAGTTTTAATAAAATGTATTATTTTGAAGCTTTTTTACCTCTAGATATATTTAAGTAGAAATAAAATATATATGTTAGGTGGCAATGAACTTACGTGTCACACTTAGGGTAAAACTTTAGTTCCTATGGACTGCAGACTTGACAATCATTCAAACGTTAGAATGTAACTATGAAAAACGTCAGAGCGACGTCATCCATCTTTTTATTTTTTATATTTATATTATTAACGAAGGAGTTTTTTCAAACTTTGTTTTTTCTAATTTCATTGTCTAACATTTTATAAACTAAAATAATTATTTTAATATTTTATATTTTAACTGTCCTTTTATTCAAATTTAACTATTTTTAAAACTAAATTAATTATTTCATTTGATAGTTTATTTAAATTTACTTATTTTTTGAATTAAATTAATTACTTGCAATAAAAAAACACATATTAAGCACATGCGTTTCTACTGGTACCATTTAAAATATTTTAGAATATTTTAAGATTTTTTCAAGTTGAAATGTTTTAAAATCTTAATCCAATACCATACACGACATTTTTTTTAATAGTTTTTTATTTTAAAAATGAGTTAGATAAATCTGAAATCTGTTAAACTTTGAAGCTACAATTTCAAACAAGAGTGAAGAATATATTTTAATAGATTTTGGAGAGAACTAACTCGTGATTTAGAAATTTATTTTAATATATTTTCTTAATAGTACTAACTGTTTTTCATAGCTAATTAAAGTTTGATTATTTTAAAGTAATTATCGAGTATTTATCCTACTTAAAATCTCATACTCCCCGTCAACTTTCCTGTATATGGTCTTAATCTTGACCTTAAAGTTGCACTTAACATGAAAAGAATAATTGAATAACTTATTTTAGAAATAAAGAAAGAAAATTTCAAACAGAGATAAAGCTAAATGAACAAGTTAAGTAGTAAAATGGTATTTGTAACTTGTTTAAAGTGCAAAGAAACCTAATTTTTTGGAGGGGTGTTAGCAGACCAACCTATTATTAAAACTTGTGTGTACCAAATAATGAATTCATTGTACTTTTCTGTTTGTGTCTGGTTAATTCTTACGTAATTCCAATTGCTAGGTTATTTTCTTTTTCTAAATATGTATAAACAAATGGTGAAGATTGTGTCTACTTTAGCAAACGTAGCAAAACTATAAATGATGGAAAATTGAGTCATCTAATAAAGTTTGTAATAAATCTTCATTACCAATCAGTGAAAATTAGGCTCATTTCCACCATACTGGAATATCTCAATCAGATTTCGATCCAAGTAGTTTGTGTTTAGATAAACATTTAAAAACATCTTTTCAACGAAATTCTTCATTTCGAATATATATTGATTTATCTATATGATAGTGTAAATTTATTTTAAAGTGTCATTATTTTTTCAAAGGTTGCTCTTTCTAAGTTAAACACTGTTAAAACTCTTTTTTTTCTTTTACAAGTTTATTTTTTCTACAAAAAGAAAGCTTATTTTGTTATCTTATAATATTTTAATTTTAAAACTTATTTTCCTAAACAGACATAACGCAGCAGAAACGGAGTTCACTTGTGTCCAACAAGTTGATTGTGAGTAGGATAATATACAAATATACATATATTATATTATATTCCTGATTTTGTGATTCATATTTTATCACCTTTCTATATGAAGTAAGTTATTATTACTTTATTCAGTTGCTGGAAAAATTTCCAATTCCGGTAAACATTTAACTCAGTTAATTTGACTTTTGAAGCTAAAAAGTTTCAAATGTTGGGTTTTTGATATTTAAAAATAAATTAACATCTTGGTGACAAAAGAGAAAAATGAGATGAGTCAAAAACTCTGTTATTTTCAAGGAGGAAACGTAACAAAGATTATGGTTTCAGTCCGTTTAAATTTGGCATGCATTGAATTACATATATATATATATGCATATATGCAACGCAATTTTTTTCTTAATAATAAAAATGAAAGGGGCAATCTAACTCATGTAAAAACGTTAAAAAGTCATTTCAGAATATGAATATATGCACCAATTAGAAAAAAATTTATATTTAACACTCTATCCGTTTTAGTTTCAAACCCTATGAATATCAAACCTTTATCTAATATGAAATTAGTCAACGACGCAATATAGTTTTGCTTCTTTGAGCAAAACAATCAAAATATATACTATAAGGAAATTACTATTATTGTTTATGAAAAATAATTACAATTACGGAAACGAGGAATAAATTATCTCTCTCCTTTTATCATGGATATTTAAACGGCAATAATTTCATTTTGAAAAATATTATGGACAATTATTCGAAGCAAATTGGTCTATAAATAGGACTAGCATGTGCTGTTGCCTAATTGCACCAACACGAATAATATTCCCAAGATCTGTTATTTAGAAATCGCATCATGCAAGTTCTTAGTTACATTTCTTTCGTTGTAACATTCTGTTCTCTGCTCCTAAACCCTAGCCATGGTCTCAATCTCAAATTATTTAATATATCCAAATTTCAGAAAGATGATCAATGGAATGTAGCAGCAGCTACATGGTACGGAGAACCAGAGGGTGCTGGATCTGATGGTGAGTATCAGTTGCCATGTTGATAATAAAACAACTAAAAAGTGTTAATTTTTAACCTTTTTTACGTATTGAAGTATTTAAATCTGTCATGCATGAATAGATGGTGAGTATCAGTTGCCATGTTAGAAATATCAACCTTTGTTGAGTTAAGGTTTTTAAGCATCATGAGTTGAAACATTGTTGGTTTTTCTTGTGATGTCGTGTAGGGGGTGCTTGTGGATATGCTGACAGTGTGCAGAAACCTCCACTCTCTAAAATGATATCAGCTGGAGGCTCTTCTCTCTTTAGGGGAGGCAGAGGATGTGGAGCTTGTTATCAGGTGCATGCAACATTATTGCTAATTTTTTCTTTTCAATATTATATTCCAATCATTTTTTCTATTTCATGTGTCCAAAGTGTCAGTTCAAAGGTACAATCAAACTCTTTTAAATATAGTATATGTTTATTAATTACATACTGTAGTGTATTTTTCTATTTTTTAATAATTTGTCATTAAAGCATTCGTAAAAATCTTAAATCGATTAATTATATAATCAAACCATAATATATATACATACATACTTATATATATATACATACAAATATATATATATATATATATATATATACACAAATATATATAGTGTACATTTTTAGTAATATAATAATGAATTCATTAATTTTGGGTTCAAAATAATGTATATTCCTTAAGTGTATTAAGCTCTCATCTTAATATTATGTATGTCGTCTTAGAAAATTTTCTCTAAATACTCATAAATCATGTATATTAAAGACAATCAAACTCGCTCAACAATCTTAACAACCTCGACAACTACAAAAACCTCATAAAATTGGATCTTCTTGCTATGAAAATCAAGAAGAGCAAGAAATGTTCCTTACAAACTAAGGTAAAGGGAGGTGAAGAAAGGTAAGAGAAGATAGTGAAAGATAAAAAAAGAAAAAAAAAAACTTAAAGAGTTTCAAGGAAAAGAATATCAAGATTTTAACATATGATATTTATAACGACGTTAATATGAATTAAAAAAATCAAAATAATCCTATTTTAATAAATAATATAACTGAATTTAATAAAAAAAAATAATTGATTTATTTAATAAATATTATAACTGAATTTAATAAATAAAAATAAAAAATGAAATATATATAGAGTAAATTATTAGTTAATCATTAAAGTTAGATATAAAAGTCCGTTCTAATAAATATAGTTTGAATTTAAGGTGAAATGCAGAGAAAGCACAGCTTGTTCAGGAAATCCAGTGAGTTTGATGATAACTGATGAATGCCCTGGCTGTCACTCAGCATCAGTCCATTTTGATCTGAGTGGCACTGTATTTGGTTCCATGGCAACTCCAGGCAAAGAAAATAGTCTTCGTAACGTTGGACAACTTCAAATTCTATACAGAAGGTATAATTCTTACGTATTTGGTTCCATCACAGATAATAACAACTTTTTCTGACAAAATGGTAATTTTTGTGATCATATTTCGACAAGATAACACTAATTTGAAATACCCTTTTGGATTTGCAGGGTTGCATGCTCCTTTGGGAACTCCATAGCCTTTAGCGTGGACAAAGGAGCCAACCCATACTATTTTGCAACTGCAATAGAATATGAAAATGGGGATGGTGACCTTGTGGAGGTTCAGCTGAAGCAAGCTAATTCTGACACGTGGCTTCCGATGCAACGTTCATGGGGTTCAAGGTGGTCTTTGAACTTTGGTTCAAGGATGCAACCACCGTTCTCCATTAAGCTCACTGAAGATGGCAACAATAAAAGGAACACCATTGTGGCTGAAAATGTTATTCCATCTGGCTGGAAAGCTGGCCTTGTTTATCGATCTGTTGTTAATTTTTAAACTCTTTCACATATAAATCAAACCACAACTACGCTGTGTATGAATAAATTTAGTTGCCATATATAAGAAATTCATATGAAGATATCCTTATTCAAAATTGTTCAACAACATTTCTTGTATGTAGTAACCCATTATTATTAGCAGTTCTGATTATATTATATTTTATACTGTTTCACTGGTGTTAAGTATTCACAATTTTAGTCTTCATTCATTTCTATACCAAAATTTAGAATATCCTTTTTATACAAAATATATAAATTTTTCATTTTAAGAATTCCATAAATGTTCTCATCAATAAACGCTTATAATCATCAATGTGATTAAATTTTACTTTTTTTATTGTTTTTATAGTTTTTAATGTATGAAATTATTCACAATCCAAGAATAAAAACACTTTACTTTTAATAGGTATGATGGAGAATTCATTCAATCTATTGCGAATGAATTAATTCTTCAATTTTCTCTCTTTTGGTTTTTCAAAATAAAATATGTGTAGTTTTATATTACCGTAATTCTATGGAGTATAAAATAAAAATATATAAAAGTAAATAAAGTAAGGATATTGCAAAACGAGAGAGTGAAATGATAAAATTAAAAAACAAATGCGTTGATACTATTTATAGAAAAGAAAATGTAACGATGATCTAATTTAACGAATATAATAAAAATGATGAAAGAATAACAACGTGACTAGTCAATTTAACGATAATGGTTATATACTTTTACCGCTATTTAATTAAAAACGCATCCTAAACGGCGTACTATTTGCATGAAAAATAACCATTAAATAAATGAAATGAGAAATATTTAATAATGAACCCTCCAAATTCCAAACAAAAGGTAGTTTTAGAATGCTCTGATGCAGCATTCTAATGAATATACGAATATATTATTCGAAACATTATGCTAACTCAAATTAATATATGAGTATATGAATATATTATTCAAAACATTATGCTAACGATTATTTTTTCCACCCAACATAAATCCTATGTGAAAATTATTAGTATTAAAAACAAATTGTGATGCTTTTAAATAAGATAAATTTATTATATATATAATTTTTTTAAGTTATTCGAAGTATTAATCACTAGTAAAAATTTCCGATTTAAACGCGCCATATATGCTTCGGTTATGAGAAAACCGAAGCATATAAGAGTGTATACCTCGGTTGCAACAGAGCCCGCAGCGCAATGGACATACTGCCTCGGTTCAAACAAGAGCCGAAGCATATACCTCTGCACAGCGCCCTGCAGAAAAGACATTTCTGTATGACAGCTTTTTGAGAAGGCTCTATTGCCTCGGTTCTGCCACGCAACCGAGGCCTAAACGTCTGCTCCTGCTCCTGCTCCTGCTACACCTGCTCCTGCTACGCCAGCGCTACAGCATCAGTTCAGAAGGGACCGAGGTCGTTGGTCAAAGCTACGACATCGGTTCAGTAAGGAACCGAGGCCTAAACCCCTCCCTATTGCTTCGTTTGGAACGAGACCGAAGCCTATACACCTCTGCTGGTCACTGAAAAGTCTGAACCCCTACCTACTGCCTCGGTTTGGTAGGCAACCGGTGCCTAAACCAGCTCCTATTGCTTCGGGATTCAGGGGAACCGAGGCCGAAACGACTGCTACACTGCTGCTATGCGCTGCTACGCCTGCTCCAACTGCCACTTGATTGCTACGCCAGACCTAGGGCATCGGTTTATCCCTGAACCGAGGTCTATTAGTGACACGTCCTACACGTCCAACGCTGCTACGCGCTGCTCCAACTGCCACTTGACTGCTACGCCAGACCTAGGGCATCGGTTTGTCCCTAAACCAAGGTTTATTAGTGACACGTTCTACACCGTTTGTGCTTTTAACCGATGTTGTATTGATGTATTACGTCGCGTGTTTGAGTAACCGAGGTAGTAGCTCTAGTTCATAACAAACAGCTTCTTCTTCCTCGTATACGTTGTTCTTCATTTGTGTTGTCGTCGCAGAACCTCGCCGCGCCACCGCTTTGCTTCCAGTTCTCTCGCCTGCGTCCTCCCCTCGCCGTCACGCCATTGGTGCCTCGCCGGTCTCCGCCACTGCTGCTGCATTGGTTGCCTTGCCGTTTTCCACTACTGCCTGACATTGGTGGCTAGCCGGTCTCCGACACTTGTGCCTGCAGTGGTGCATGCCGGTATCCGCCCCCTGCTGTTGCCATGGGTTGCTGTCGACGGGTCTCAACACACTGCTGGGCCAGTGCTATAGCCCTGCCGGTCTCCGCCACTGCTGCTGCCATGGGTGTGCGTCGTCGGTCCCGCCACTGCTGCTGCCATGGTCTCGCCTACAGGTGCTTACTCCGCCACTACTGCGCTTCGCCGGTACGGCCTCCACGTTGTTTCATTCTAAGTGTTACATTGAGGTTAGTGCATTGTAGTTTTTGCGATAATTAATGTTGTTCTTTGGTTGATAATAATGGGTTTCTGGAGGAGAATCAAATGTATGTATCGGTTGATTGAGTTGATTTTGTTTAATTTGTTGGCAGTTGTGTGTAGTATTGGTGTATGGTTTGGTGTTTGTGTGGCAGTGTTTGGCTGGTTGGAGTTGGATTGTTAGTGATAAGTAGTTGTGTGTACACAATTTCCAAGTAATTAGAGTAAATGTTATAGTGTAGTGATTGCCACGTTGAATTGTAGATTGTTTAGTTTGTAAATAAAAGCTGAGTTTCACCAACTTTTAAAGGCTGGAAATTGGGATGGAATTGGTTCTAAAGCCTAACACTTATGATGTTTCAAGGGGAATGATCAAAGAGTGGTAACTCAAGGTAGTTAACGAATATAAGGAAATAAAAAATACAAGATTGATAGATTGCGACAAGTGAACGCATTGGTGTAGATTAAAAATTATGGAAAAAGTGAGACAAAAAAGCGAGGTTAAGGTGTTGGTAAGTTTGAGTTTAGAATAAATAACAAGAAAGAAAATTTTTAAAAAAAAAAAAACTTGTGGGTTTTAGATGGAAGACGGGAGAAAGATACGTTAATTGTAAACAATATTAACAGAAGGCGTTGAGAACATGTTGTAAACAAGTGAAATAAACTCAAGGATCTAACCCCTAACGTTAATTGAATGACATTTATTTACTGCTTGGTGAATATATGTTGTTTGGAATAGATGACATGTTGG
>NW_025915101.1:0-19558 GCF_018835915.1 Vigna umbellata | reverse complement strand
TCTCATAATTTAAACATCATCATTCACTTTTGCGTTTCTATTCAATTGATCAAAATTGCATTCATATTTACTTTCTTGTTTTTGCATTTAAAAACCCTAAATTGTTCTTCAAAGTCTTAATTAGTTAAGCAATTACATGACTGTTTAGTGTCGTAAGTCTCTTGGGAAACGATATTTGGTCTTACCATTTATTATTACTTGATACGATTCGGTACACTTGTCGAGGTCTTAACAGATTTATTATTATATATGTCTTTTGTCCTTTAATCAAGTAAAATTAATGATTTTTACATAATAATATTTAATTGAAAATGTACTTTAAATAAAATTTACTATTGTTAACCTACAAAGTTTTTGCTTTTAATTAAGAATATACTTTGATTAATAATGAGAACGTCAATAAATTAATCGAGAACTTACATTGATTAATTTAATAAAAGAAAATAGTGGGGAGGTGTAGAGTATTTTTGGAATAAAAGAAAATAGTGGGGAGGTGTAGAGTATTTTTGGAATAAAAGAAAATAGTGGAGAGATGTAGGGTATTTTTGGGATAAAAGAAAATAGTGGGGAGATGTAGAGTATTTTTGGAATAAATGAAAATAGTGGTGGTGGAGGGAGCAACACCCAAAACTTTCTCTTCAAAAATTCTCACAGCATACTTTGAAAAAGTTTGTGCAAAGCCACGAGTTTTAATTGACTTACTTCATAATGAAGTCGACTTAAAACTGGCGTTTTGCCACATATTATAAGTTCAACAAAAGTGCATGTGGTTTTCCTTTTCTAAAATATATGTCATGCATCCACAGATAAGATCTCATGTAAAACACAGTGAATTGCAGCAATGACATAATCAACACAAATATGTTCTCAAATAGTCATAAACATGAAAGTGATGAACATGTAACACATAAACACATGTGTTATTAATTATGTGTTGTCATCATAAAAAACCAAAAACTCTGAGATTGTAGGTTCAGCTAAACTAGTGCTCCCCCTATCAACAATATCAACAATAAGATATTTTCCAATACTTAAACAAATCAAACATCAAGTCATGAATGGCCAAAACAAGACAAGCATTACGAATAGGAGACAGTCACTAACATTCAATGAAAGAAACATAAATTATTTAAAACATGTTCAAATACATAAAAGTTTAGAGGTTACATCATCCCTAACAACAAATGATTTAGCTCTCCATTGTCATGGAGAACCTTGGTGTACAATGGAAGAATGAATGAATGAAAACCCTAGAAACTGAAAAGGAAAGCTCTCACATCCCAATCTGCCTCCAAAGGGTTGAAAATTGTGTCTCTTTGCTTCAGTCGTCCAAAGATATGAACCCTAATGTGTAAAAGCCTTTAAATAGATCAAACATGGATCATGAGCCAACGTCACTGGCACTCAACGCCCTAAGTGGGGCAACCAGGCAAGATGCGTGACATGTAGCTGGCGCTGAGCGCCCTGGATAGGGGCAAGCAAGACACACTACGAGAAGAGTGACACTCAGCGCCCGAAATGGGGGCAAGCAGGCGCAACTGCGAGAATACTGGCATTGAGGGTCTTGGTTGAGGGCAACCAGACGTCTTGCGGTGCAACAGACTAGCGCTCAGCACCCCCAGAAGGGCAACTAGGCGATGATGCGCGAACCTCAGCGCCGAGGGCCTCTGAAGAGGGCAACCAGACGTCCATGCTAGCCTACCTGCTTTGAGGGGCCTAAAAAAGGGCAACCAGGTGCCTTGCGCCTTCTTCAGCCTTCTTCTCTGGTGCTTTGATGTCCCTCTTGAGTTCCATTTCCTTGATACTTTTGTTCTTCTTCCAAAACATACCAATATACTACAAAATAAAGGGGATTAGTTATAAAAATCATTAAGTATAACCTTAATCTCTTATTCACATAATTTAACTAAAAACAAGAGTTTAAGCAAGTTTCAAAGTCAAAGAGAGTTGATTTAGTATCAAAATTGCATCACAGATAACGATAAAATCAACGATTATCAACAACCAGGCGTGATTGCGTGGCAACCAGTGCCTAGGGCCCCAGAAAAGGGCAACCAAGCGTCATTGAGCCTTCTGCAACCTTCTATTCTGGTGCTTCTGCTATCCTTCTTGGGTTCCAACACCTTGATACTTTTCTCCTCTTCCAAAACATACCAATAACCTACAAAATTGAGGGAATTAGTGATAAAAATCATTAAGTATAACCTCAACTAACTTATTCACAAAATTCAACTAAAAACAACAGTTTAAGCAAGCTTCACAGTCAAAGAGAGTTGATTTTGTATCAAAATTACATCACAGATAACGGTAAAATCAATTATTATCATTGGTTACATAATATCTTTCACCAATTTAAAATTTGTATGCTTAACAATGTGGTTGAATAGATGCATATATGATAATAGTGTATTGGTAACGTTGTCATTGACACAATCAAATTAATACTACTAAATTATAGCAATTTCAGTATTTCTAAAATAGTAGTCAACAAAATAGAAAGGATAAAGTTAATCTCAAGTTGTCTTCCAACAAATATAAAATTATTTTATAACAAATTAGTTCTTATAAAAACGATAAAATAGAAGTTANAGGAGAAAATCACTAACATTCAATGAAAGAAGCATAAATTATTTAAAACATTTTCAAATACATAAAAGTTTAGAGGTTACATCATCCCCAACAACAAATGAACTTAGCTCTCCATTGTCATGGAGAACCTTGGTGTACAATGAAAGAATGAATGAATGAAAACCCTAGAAAGTGAAAAGGAAAGCTCACACATCCCAATCTGCCTCCAAAGGGTCGAAAATTGTGTCTCTTTGCTTCAGTCGTCCAAAGATATGAACCATAATGTGTAAAAGCCTTTAAATAGATCAAACATGGATCATGAGCCAACATCACTGGCACTCAACGCCCTAAGTGGGGCAACCAGGCGAGCTGCGTGACATGTAGCTAGCGCTGAGCACCCTGGATAGGGGCAAGCCAGCGACACTACAAGAAGAGTGGCGCTCAGCGCCCCCAAATAGGGGCAAGCAGGCGCAACTGCGAGAAGACTAGCACTGAGGGTCTTGGTTGAGGGCAACCAGGCATCTTGCGGTGCAACAGACTAGCGCTCAGCACCCCCGGGAGGGCAACTAGGCGATGATGCGTGAACCTCAGCGCCGAGGGCCTCTGAAGAGGGCAACTAAACGTCCATGCGAGCCAACCTGCTTTGAGGAGCCTAAAAAAGGGCAGGTGCCTTGCGCCTTCTTCAGCCTTCTTCTCTGGTGCTTTTGATGTCCCTCTTGAGTTCCACTTCCTTGATACTTTTGCTCTTCTTCCAAAACATACCAATACCCTACAAAATAAAGGGGATTAGTGATAAAAATCATTAAGTATAACCTCAATTCTCTTATTCATACAATTTAACTAAAAACAAGAGTTTAAGCAAGTTTCAAAGTCAAAGAGAGTTGATTTAGTATCAAAATTGCATCATAAATAATGATAAAATCAACGGTTATCAGCAACGAGGCGTGATTGCATGACAACAGTGCCCAAGGCCTCAGAAAAGGGCAACCAGGCGTCCTTGAGCCTTCTCCAGCCTTCTATTCTGGTGCTTCTGCTGTCCTTCTTGGGTTGCAACTCTTTGATACTTTGCTCCTCTTCCAAAACATACCAATAACCTACAAAATTGAGGGAATTAGTTATAAAAATCATTAAGTATAACCTCAATTAACTTATTCACAAAATTCAACTAAAAACAATAGTTTAAGCAAGCTTCACAATCAAAGAGAGTTGATTTAGTATCAAAATTACATCACAGATAACGGTAAAATCAATTATTATCATTGGTTACATAATATCTTTCACCAATTTAAAATTTGTATGCTTAACAATGTGGTTGGATAGATGCATATATGATAATAGTGGTTTGATAACGTTGTCATTGACACAATCAAATTAATACTAATAAATTATAGCAATTTCAGTATTTCTAAAATAGTGGTCAACAAAATAGAAAGGATAAAGTTAACCTCAAGTTGTCTTCCAACAAATATAAAATTGATTTATAACAAATTTGTTCTTATAAAAACGATAAAATAGAAGTTAGTCAAATAAAATAATAAAAGAAAATAAAGATAAACAAAATAAATAAGAGATTAGATAAAAAAATTAAAATAAAAAAAATAAAATTAGAAAAAGATAAAAATAATAATAAAAGAAAATATGTTGATTTAATTGCCTTTTCAAAATAGGATTCATCATTTGATTATTTAAAAATTATTGTTCTATTAATTATTATCTTAAATTTTTAAATTAATTAATGTAAATTTTTAATTAATTTATTGACATTCT
Organism: Vigna umbellata; assembly: GCF_018835915.1. The sequence goes on along the minus strand of NW_025915101.1, from coordinate 15,223 downwards.
CACTGTTAATTAGACAAATATATTTTCAATTAAAAACAAGAAGATTAATTATAATAAATTTAACTAAAATACATTTTCAATCAAATATTAATTTATTCAAGTCCAACCGAAGAAACATACAAGCTAAGATAAAAACCGAAGAAACATGCCAGCCAAGATAAAATGCAAGCCAAGATCAAAGGACGATACAAATAAAACATGTGAGCAAGAAAATTTGATTAAACGATTGCATTTTTCATTTTAGGTTGAACTAGACTATAAATAGTCATCTTCCTTCTTTCGGTGAGAGAATTTGACAATTGTGATTGAGTTTTATTTTAATTCATATAGATAAACTGATAATTCAACTTTTGACATTTATCTTGAAGAAAGAACATGAAGCTTCCAAATTCAAGTGGTCCACCTTACTTCCATCCAACCAAGTTTAGTTTTCTTGAATATTTATTCATACTGTAAATTTAAAGGCATTGTTAGTAACTTATTTACTTATTTTTCAGCTCCATTTCCTTTCGTCATTCCAACCTTTAGATTGTACTTGTATTGTTTTAAATTCCAAAACTTGTTCCTACTGTCTCAAATCAAAATCCTATGATTGGAATCATTTATTAAATAACGGAATGTTGCTTCTACGTGTAGTAAGAAAGTATCTGAAAATTCGAGTTCACTTCTGAATGCCGATGGGGTTTTAAGGTGGTTTGAACGTGAAAGCAAACACACTCGTAGTGATCCCTCCCAACACAAGGCAACAAAAACGTAACTCATGGTTTTTGAATGACTTTCACCATACTCCTATGATTGGAATCATTTATTAAATAACGGAATGTTGCTTCTACGTGTAGTAAGAAAGTATCTGAAAATTCGAGTTCACTTCTGAATGCCGATGGGGTTTTAAGGTGGTTTGAACGTGAAAGCAAACACACTCGTAGTGATCCCTCCCAACACAAGGCAACAAAAACGTAACTCATGGTTTTTGAATGACTTTCACCATACCTTTTCATCTATGCCACTATGCCTTGGTTTCTCCAATTCCCCGAGAACCACAAAGCAAAACATTTTAAGAATGTAATACCTTGCTGTCCAAGTTTTCTTATGTTTCATAGGAAGCCCGTCTACGCAAAAATGGCCAACGTAGCTGGCTATTCTTGGTGTAACGTAGACTGCCGTGGCAGAAATGTGTAAGCAAACATTTGTTTCTTCACATTTGTTTAATGCAATCATCTTAGGAGGAAAAACAAGAGTTAATGTCGCTACTCTTATACATGTCTATAAGTATGGAACATGTTACATTCACAGGAATTACGAAAGACAAGGCCAGAGCAAGCTTTTATCTGTTCAATTAAATGTTAATCAAGCCAAAATAGATGCCCACACAACCACTTCTTCCGACATTGGGCGTTAAAAACAAGTGACAAACATATTTTTCCCAGGAAATGCTTAAAGTACATAATAAATAGCATTCATTTTCAAGTCCAAGTCCACCATAAATGCATTTCATTTATACAAGCTAATGCTGAAAGTGACATAAGCGTGGATTTAATGACATCATAATACCACTTTCCTTATTTTTCTCCTCCAAGGATGGAAGAAAAGAAAATAAAACAGGGTACGAACACCACAACATAGCAATAGTCAATTATTCAATACAGCAAATGAAAAAATAACCAAAGTCTAAAGATCAGAGTGTTCCCACCGGTTATGCATCCGAGCCAATCACAACTGTTATCCGAATGCAACGTTGCAAAGCACAACACCCAACTGCAGCTCTCATAACCTCTTAATCACAATATAACTGAAAATCCATAGTGTGCAATACGTGTTCAATAATCATGGCAATCAAGTTCATTCCTGCAGGTTGCACTCCGGTAGCTGCGGAAACACAAAAATGGAGTCATTTTCCACTTTCTCTACGAAAGGAAAATACCCATCAAATGCATCCCACCTCCAAGACCAATTACAAAGAACGCCAAAGAACTCTAACAGCATTCAACGAACGCTTCATATGACTTCCATATAAAACTTTTTCTCAGACTTTTCACAGGATACTTTGACAACAACTCTAGCTTTGTTCATGAATAATAACTGACTTAGCTGGTCCGGCCTTTCCATCTGAACATTTTACTAGCTGCTTAGAACAAGAAGAGCAAAGCAATTCCAAACAAAATGTTTCCTCATATTCACTGTCATTGATACAGTGGCCACACTGACTACACCGGGGTATGCATAGAGTGCATGCCCTGCACATCTGAGTGGTGTGTCCCGTCCCTTGACAACTCTCTGCCGGACAATCATATACAAGCCTCAAATTCTGGCATCGTGGACAAACTTCAATATCCATGGCTCGATCATCATTACAGGACAGATACAAATTTCCCCTGCGATAGAAGTGAGGTTTATGAGACTGCCGCATCTGCTGCCGGCTATCAGCACCCAACAAGAACCTCAACTCCTCAAAATGCTTTAGTGTAACACCATAAAGACCTCCTATGTATAAATGCTTCACCCCTTGGGGACCCACAGAGTTGTAGGCTTTTAGCATACCCACAATACCCTCAATACTGAGTCTTGTACATCCAGGGACACTCAACTGCACAGATTTTGGAGAAAATTTTACTTGGTTTATAATATAATATGGACAAAAGAAAAATACGGCTGAGCTCTCAAGTATTTTAACGCTTAGGGTAATTAGTGCAATAACAGTTGACAAGAAGGGGGGATTATAAAGCAGACCAACAATAAATCATATGATACATGAAACAATGACAAACATCACCAATAACAAAAGACAAGATATGTAATAAATTCATGAGAATTATTCAAACTGATTGCATCTCAACATTAAAATAAGCTTGAATGAATCAACGTTGACAGTTAACAATTAAATTGCCCCAACTAGATATATGATTCACTTTTATTTCACGTCTTCCCTTCAAAATAAGGGGTTTAATTCCTTCAAAAGTATATAGCACATTTTCTACCAATTCATCCATTAATAGATACAAATAGCAACAGAAAATAATGACAGGACGGTTAGGTCAGCAAATTACCAGCACAAATATACAGTTGTGGTCAAAAGGAAAAACTGCTTAATTGTTTTGGACAAAAATAAAGCATTTCCCAAACCTAAATGAATCCATACATGCCTCTATCAATAACTGATAAAGTATAGAGACAATAAGCAATAAGCAATGATAATGAAAAAGGCCAAATATTTCACGCACGATATACAGGCAAATAAAATATTAAAAAAGAGAAAAAAGGCATGCTAACTTGGGTAAAAAATTCCAATAAATAAAATTCCCGAGAACCATATCCAAAGTGTACAGAAAACACGGCCAAGGTTCTATAATTAGACTAAAAGAGACTTTTTTATCTGATGATTACTTCACCAGTTCCCGAAAGACACTTTTAACCATCTTGCTGTGTAAAAGGAACATTCAACGAATAACTAAAATAAAACAACAATACCATCTGACATAATCCAAATTAATTTTACACGTAAAACCACATACAGATGCTTAAGATGAATTTTAGTTTCAATGTGGAATTCACAAACACAGTATGGTAACGCGTGTTTACCTTGGTTAATTTGGGATTGCTTTCAAGAACCCGCCTCAAACCATCATCAGTTATCCTGGTACATTCAACAAGGCTCAAGCACTGAAGATTACCTTGAGCCCTGTTAGCCAATCGGAAAAGAACATCGTCAGTTATCCTCTCATTCAAAGGCTGATCGACGTGGATACTCCTCCACAAAAGCGGATCATCATGAACCGTGGAATGCAGAAACTTACAAACTCTTTCGACAACAAGAAGATCAGACAATCCCAGATAACCAAGAGAATAACTCAAGGCAGGGTGAGGACCAGATTCATCACCCCCACCTCCTCCTTCAAGGTCGTCATCACCCCGTCTAAAAACATCATCCGACCCGCTAGTAGCAGGCAAACCCGATAAATCAGCATCAGAAGCAGATCCAACCCCAAAATTGCTCGATGCAGCAGCAGCTCCATCGTCACTCAGAGAACTACACTCGCCAAACCCCATCTTCTCCTCAACACACGCATGGAACCTCATAGCATTGTTCCAAATGAAATTCAACCCAGCAAAAAGCTGGTAATTGTCATCACTCGCCCCAAGCTCATCCCTTCTATAACCACCATAATCAACCTCCAAATCCTCAAGCCAACCGGTGATGGCCGTGAAGGTGGTGCTGATGTCCATGCCGAAGGGATCCGAAGGCAAAAGATCGACAATGTCATCGTGAGTCGCACCACCACCACCCCTATCACACCTATCTCTTCCGTAATCATAGCAATTATCAACACCGCTCTTCTCCGGAATCCCCATCCTCATCGACGACACCAAATTATCCTCAGAAAAAATCGGTCGATGCGAGAAATTCAACGCCATCGCATGTATCTATCTACCTATGTATGTACACAACCCTAAACCAATAACCAAACCCTAATTTTTTTCTCGAGGTCCTTTCTTTTTCTTCTCCTTCCCAGAAAAGGAAGGACACCAGAACAAGAAGAAAAAGAAAAAAAATATGAAAACCACAAAAAAAAATAAAAATAAAAAAAACTGTGGCCCTGGCTGAGATCTAACAAGAAAACCCTCGATTTCGGATGGCAAACTAAAACAAAGCACCAAAAACTTCACAGAGTTTCTTGCATAATAAAGCAATTGACATTAATCTCTCTAAAAAACCAACAGCTAGAATATGATGATAGGACGAATAACAGAATCGAATTTATCCACAGAACAAAAAATACAAAAGGAAATCCCTACTCTCTCTTTCTTTTTTTTTTTTTTTTTTTTTTTTTCGTCAACAGATAGGCCTGAGGATTGCAAGGGGAAGGGAAGATTGAGTTAATATAATCGTAGAAAAAAGGATAGGAAGAAAGGAATTCGCAAAGTGGCGTCCGAGAGAAGATAGAAGAAGAAAGAAGAAATTGAAGAGAGGAATGAGAGAGAAACCCTAAATTGGGGAAAATAGAAACCTTACAGGGATGGATTTGGAATCCTGAAGAGAAAGAGTTTGTTTGTTTGTTTAGCGAAGGGAAAAGGAAATCGCGTTTCCCCTCGTGTGGGTGCCGATGCCGATCGAGTTCGCGGTAACGAGCGAGAGAGAAAGAGAGAGAAAACTTCTCTACGAATTTATATATATATATATATATATATATATATATATATATATATAAATACATAAATAAAAAAATAATAATAAATAAATAGAGAAAGTAACGGTGAAATATAGTGTGGAGTGTTATAGGGAGAGAGATTGAGAAGGGTGTGGAGGAGGGAACACGTGTGGCCAAAACCTGACTTCTCATACACTTTCTTCGCATCTGCTATCTATGTGGCGGGAGAACCATACCTCTGCCGCGTCTTCTTTTCTTTTCTGTTATCTTTACGTTTTTTTCTCCTAAAAAATATCTTTTATTTTTTAATAATATTGACTTCTTAAACGCTATTTATTTCTTTATTATTTTATTTTCTTATTTCTTCTTTTTGAATCTACAAGAGAATACGTGATATTTTATCTTTAAAATTCAAATATAATCTTTCCTTATACATTTTGATATGAATGAAACAATTTGGTAAGATATAACTGAATTAATATCGAAAACAGATTCTGATGTTAGAAGCATGAGATTAGAAGGAGTTGGTAAGTGGTGTTATGTTGGAGTTGATTATTTGTCAGCAATAATGCGTTTGGTGGTCCGTTTCAATGTTCGAATTTAGTATACAAACTCCTACCAGTTTTCAAACAATTTCATAATACAATCAGATGCATCTTATGTCAATTTTTATAGAATATGTCTCTTTTATCGTCAACTTTTTTAATGCTTTATTTTTATCAAAACTAAAACTCCGCAATTATATTTTTTTTCCTTTTTTATTTAAAGAACATCATATGAATGTATGCAAATTTCAACAGTCAGCTTGTTTTTATAAGTTTCTAAAATTCAAGTTAATACTGGCCACTGTATCTAACCTGTATTACATTAAAAATAGTATATATTTATTCTAAAATATTTTAATTTACTGAAATTCAAATTTTACTTTTATTGTTTTTATGCGTGTAGATATTTAGAGTATATTTGATATTGTTAGAATTTAATTTTATGTAAGTTGAAATATTTGTTTACTTGTTTTCTATCAATTAAATTGTTTAAGAAATATTTTTGGCATATCATGCTAATGAGACTCGAGACATTATATTTTGCAATTTAAACAAAAGAAAAGATTCTATCAATTTTCTGATTTTAAATAACAATCATATTCCTTGATTTTAACTTTAAAATGCATATTCATTTCTCTTATATCATATGTATTTCATATACTTTTTAAATATAGACATTGTAACATCCCAAAATAAAATAATAAACTATAGTAGTCACATAAATAATAAAATAGAACAATTAAATACTAGGAAATAAAGTATAAAATTTTATGTAAGACCTGAAAATAAAAATTAAAGACATCATACTTTTATAGTATAAACTTATTTTTCTTTTTCCTGGTTCATTAGCCACCTTTTCCATCTCTCTCTAGACTCAGTTTCCCTTTCTTCTTCCTCTGCTTTCTCTTTACCCTTTCACAAATTTCAACCGTTGCATTGTCAAATAGGTGGTGTTCCTGCGTTCCCGGAGTTGAGAGTTTCCTATCCATTCGATTAGATTCTCGTTCTTCAGCGGGTAAGTCGTTTCCCCTTTCTCCTCCGTTATTTTGGAACCTAGGGCATGCATATCTACTGGTTGCATGTAGCTAGAAATATTCCTTTCCATTTCCTCTGTTCATTCTAGCTCTAAGAGCTGTTTTCTATCACCAATTTGGTGGATGTAGGGTATTGTGCGTTTTACCGTGAAAGGTTCTGTGAAGTTGTTGTTGTGAGTTGTACTGTGAGAACCCAAGGTAAGAGGAGCTAAATATTTTTCTTTGAATTTATTTCTTGAATCTGCTTTGTAAATGAATGCATGTTGAATTTTGGATTGTCGTGCGGTTTTGTACGATACTTTGGATTTTAAGTATATAGGATGGTTTGAATTGAATGGTGTAATTGATGGAGTTGTGATTGATTGCTTTATAGTGAGTTTGATGAACTTAATTACTGTATTGGATCATGTTAGAATTGATTTGGAGTGTGAAATCTGTTGTAACTTTAGCTAGGTAGAAAACTTGGTGATTCGGTAGTGTTTTAGGTCCTTTTGGAGGAAGTAAGATTGTGAATTTGAGAGTTAGGGGTTCTGGGTATAATTGGGCTATTGGGGCAGTCTTAGCAAGTGGATTGTGACTTGTTTGAGTCACCAAATTGGTCAGAATAGGCACAAAGTGTTAGAATTGGGTTTGGGGTCCTTTAGTTATTGAGTTTGATATTTTGGAGTAGAAATTGAGTTGGTTTAGTACATCTAATTCCTATCCAAATGACCAATGCAATACTTTACTTTCGTCTATAAACATGTTTCATATCAATATTAGTGTTACAGATTCTAAATTGTTCATTTGGATATGTCTAAGATGCACCAAAACCAGCAAAATCACGTTGCTGTCAAAAACTGATAAGAATAATCGATTATCTCACTTGATAATCAATTATTCTAGTCAGAAAGTCGTATTTTCTTCAAAGCTCTCGTTAATAATCGATTATTATGTATGATAATCGATTATTATCGTCGAAAAATCATCCAGGACAGTTTTGGGTGGTTTTCGGGGTTCCGGATATCATTTTTTGACGTTCTTATGGTCGTTTTAGGGGTTTTGGGCCTTTCCGGAACTGTTGGTGATGGTTTCAAAGTTATTTTTCTTGTCTAAGTATGAGTTTAAGGGGTTTTTGTACTGTTTAGTGGCTCTTCTTGGACTGTTATTGTCTATTAATGTACATGGAATGGTTTCATGTGATTTTTGATGACTTATTAAGTTGTTTGTGGTCTTTTGAAGTATAATTAGTATTATATCTATGTTTGTATGCAATGTAAAAGTGAAAGTATGTAATTTTCAAAGTATGTTTGATGGACGTAATTCCATGGACATCACAGGGGGGTTACATGGTGGTGTCTCATGTTGTGATCCATAGTGAATTCTCTTGTTGAGATTCAAGTATGTTTAGAATGAATGTAGGAGCTCAGTCTTGGGGGTCATCCTGAAACTCCAATGGTCTTTCTTCTCACGTAGAGAGGATTGAACCATGTGGTGAGGAGTAGTAGGAGGTCTTAGTCTTGGAAGCTTCCAGTACGCCTCAAGGCCCGGAATAGGCTAACCTCGTGAGTGTGGTAGGGTGGGGAACCTAAGTATCATAAGCCATCATGAGTGCAAGACCCGCCATAGCTCGACTATCATTCTAAAGTCCAAACGAGTCAAGTCTAGTACTCAAGATGTTAGGATGCGTGTTTATCTTGCTTGATTGAAGTTAACTCTTGCATGCACATATTGTCATATCGTATGCTTTTTATATAATTAGCTCACCCTTGCTTGTTTGTGTTTGTACTATGTTTGTGTGTGTTTCCTCTTACGATGATCATCCACTTGGATGGGAGCAGATGTCAAGGAGATGCCCCTGGAGTAGGCGTTGGAGGAAGATGACGTTGAATCCTAATTTCATTACAATTTCCTTACGTGTTTTGAAAAACCTTAATATGTAGAATCCTTGGTATGTTGGAGGACTCTAAAACTTCCAGATTTAACTCCATTGTATTGTAAGGATGACTGTAATCCCAATATTCTGTTATATGTCTCTAACTGCTTTCCAATATTATAACTTGATGACGTCTTTATTATATATGCATGTCGTATATTTTGGGGATGTCACATTTTACAATCATCCAAAATAACCGTAGAATTTAAAACTTTATTTACAGGAGTGTATTCTAAAACTATACACCAAAATAGCAACCTAACTAAACTAAGCTAAACAGCAGCATCATCTCCCTCCAAAGCCTGTTCCAGAGGCATCTCATCCCCCTTTTCTCACATCCATCGGATGATCATTGCAAAAGAAAAGCATCACACATACAAAATACAAACATAAGCAGANAAAGAAGAAATTGAAGAGAGGAATGAGAGAGAAACCCTAAATTGGGGAAAATAGAAACCTTACAGGGATGGATTTGGAATCCTGAAGAGAAAGAGTTTGTTTGTTTGTTTAGCGAAGGGAAAAGGAAATCGCGTTTCCCCTCGTGTGGGTGCCGATGCCGATCGAGTTCGCGGTAACGAGCGAGAGAGAAAGAGAGAGAAAACTTCTCTACGAATTATTATATATATATATATATATATATATATATATATATATATAAATACATAAATAAAAAAATAATAATAAATAAATAGAGAAAGTAACGGTGAAATATAGTGTGGAGTGTTATAGGGAGAGAGATTGAGAAGGGTGTGGAGGAGGGAACACGTGTGGCCAAAACCTGACTTCTCATACACTTTCTTCGCATCTGCTATCTATGTGGCGGGAGAACCATACCTCTGCCGCGTCTTCTTTTCTTTTCTGTTATCTTTACGTTTTTTTCTCCTAAAAAATATCTTTTATTTTTTAATAATATTGACTTCTTAAACGCTATTTATTTCTTTATTATTTTATTTTCTTATTTCTTCTTTTTGAATCTACAAGAGAATACGTGATATTTTATCTTTAAAATTCAAATATAATCTTTCCTTATACATTTTGATATGAATGAAACAATTTGGTAAGATATAACTGAATTAATATCGAAAACAGATTCTGATGTTAGAAGCATGAGATTAGAAGGAGTTGGTAAGTGGTGTTATGTTGGAGTTGATTATTTGTCAGCAATAATGCGTTTGGTGGTCCGTTTCAATGTTCGAATTTAGTATACAAACTCCTACCAGTTTTCAAACAATTTCATAATACAATCAGATGCATCTTATGTCAATTTTTATAGAATATGTCTCTTTTATCGTCAACTTTTTTAATGCTTTACTTTTATCAAAACTAAAACTCCGCAATTATATTTTTTTTCCTTTTTTATTTAAAGAACATCATATGAATGTATGCAAATTTCAACAGTCAGCTTGTTTTTATAAGTTTCTAAAATTCAAGTTAATATTGCCACTGTATCTAACCTGTATTACATTAAAAATAGTATATATTTATTCTAAAATATTTTAATTTACTGAAATTCAAATTTTACTTTTATTTTTTTATGCGTGTAGATATTTAGAGTATAATTGATATTGTTAGAATTTAATTTTATGTAAGTTGAAATATTTGTTTACTTGTTTTCTATCAATTAAATTGTTTAAGAAATATTTTTGGCATATCATGCTAATGAGACTCGAGACATTATATTTTGCAATTTAAACAAAAGAAAAGATTCTATCAATTTTCTGATTTTAAATAACAATCATATTCCTTGATTTTAACTTTAAAATGCATATTCATTTCTCTTATATCATATGTATTTCATATACTTTTTAAATATAGACATTGTAACATCCCAAAATAAAATAATAAACTATAGTAGTCACATAAATAATAAAATAGAACAATTAAATACTAGGAAATAAAGTATAAAATTTTATGTAAGACCTGAAAATAAAAATTAAAGACATCATACTTTTATAGTATAAACTTATTTTTCTTTTTCCTGGTTCATTAGCCACCTTTTCCATCTCTCTCTAGACTCAGTTTCCCTTTCTTCTTCCTCTGCTTTCTCTTTACCCTTTCACAAATTTCAACCGTTGCATTGTCAAATAGGTGGTGTTCCTGCGTTCCCGGAGTTGAGAGTTTCCTATCCATTCGATTAGATTCTCGTTCTTCAGCGGGTAAGTCGTTTCCCCTTTCTCCTCCGTTATTTTGGAACCTAGGGCATGCATATCTACTGGTTGCATGTAGCTAGAAATATTCCTTTCCATTTCCTCTGTTCATTCTAGCTCTAAGAGCTGTTTTCTATCACCAATTTGGTGGATGTAGGGTATTGTGCGTTTTACCGTGAAAGGTTCTGTGAAGTTGTTGTTGTGAGTTGTACTGTGAGAACCCAAGGTAAGAGGAGCTAAATATTTTTCTTTGAATTTATTTCTTGAATCTGCTTTGTAAATGAATGCATGTTGAATTTTGGATTGTCGTGCGGTTTTGTACGATACTTTGGATTTTAAGTATATAGGATGGTTTGAATTGAATGGTGTAATTGATGGAGTTGTGATTGATTGCTTTATAGTGAGTTTGATGAACTTAATTACTGTATTGGATCATGTTAGAAATGATTTGGAGTGTGAAATCTGTTGTAACTTTAGCTAGGTAGAAAACTTGGTGATTCGGTAGTGTTTTAGGTCCTTTTGGAGGAAGTAAGATTGTGAATTTGAGAGTTAGGGGTTCTGGGTATAATTGGGCTATTGGGGCAGTCTTAGCAAGTGGATTGTGACTTGTTTGAGTCACCAAATTGGTCAGAATAGGCACAAAGTGTTAGAATTGGGTTTGGGGTCCTTTAGTTATTGAGTTTGATATTTTGGAGTAGAAATTGAGTTGGTTTAGTACATCTAATTCCTATCCAAATGACCAATGCAATACTTTACTTTCGTCTATAAACATGTTTCATATCAATATTAGTGTTACAGATTCTAAATTGTTCATTTGGATATGTCTAAGATGCACCAAAACCAGCAAAATCACGTTGCTGTCAAAAACTGATAAGAATAATCGATTATCTCACTTGATAATCAATTATTCTAGTCAGAAAGTCGTATTTTCTTCAAAGCTCTCGTTAATAATCGATTATTATGTATGATAATCGATTATTATCGTCGAAAAATCATCCAGGACAGTTTTGGGTGGTTTTCGGGGTTCCGGATATCATTTTTTGACGTTCTTATGGTCGTTTTAGGGGTTTTGGGCCTTTCCGGAACTGTTGGTGATGGTTTCAAAGTTATTTTTCTTGTCTAAGTATGAGTTTAAGGGGTTTTTGTACTGTTTAGTGGCTCTTCTTGGACTGTTATTGTCTATTAATGTACATGGAATGGTTTCATGTGATTTTTGATGACTTATTAAGTTGTTTGTGGTCTTTTGAAGTATAATTAGTATTATATCTATGTTTGTATGCAATGTAAAAGTGAAAGTATGTAATTTTCAAAGTATGTTTGATGGACGTAATTCCATGGACATCACAGGGGGGTTACATGGTGGTGTCTCATGTTGTGATCCATAGTGAATTCTCTTGTTGAGATTCAAGTATGTTTAGAATGAATGTAGGAGCTCAGTCTTGGGGGTCATCCTGAAACTCCAATGGTCTTTCTTCTCACGTAGAGAGGATTGAACCATGTGGTGAGGAGTAGTAGGAGGTCTTAGTCTTGGAAGCTTCCAGTACGCCTCAAGGCCCGGAATAGGCTAACCTCGTGAGTGTGGTAGGGTGGGGAACCTAAGTATCATAAGCCATCATGAGTGCAAGACCCGCCATAGCTCGACTATCATTCTAAAGTCCAAACGAGTCAAGTCTAGTACTCAAGATGTTAGGATGCGTGTTTATCTTGCTTGATTGAAGTTAACTCTTGCATGCACATATTGTCATATCGTATGCTTTTTATATAATTAGCTCACCCTTGCTTGTTTGTGTTTGTACTATGTTTGTGTGTGTTTCCTCTTACGATGATCATCCACTTGGATGGGAGCAGATGTCAAGGAGATGCCCCTGGAGTAGGCGTTGGAGGAAGATGACGTTGAATCCTAATTTCATTACAATTTCCTTACGTGTTTTGAAAAACCTTAATATGTAGAATCCTTGGTATGTTGGAGGACTCTAAAACTTCCAGATTTAACTCCATTGTATTGTAAGGATGACTGTAATCCCAATATTCTGTTATATGTCTCTAACTGCTTTCCAATATTATAACTTGATGACGTCTTTATTATATATGCATGTCGTATATTTTGGGGATGTCACATTTTACAATCATCCAAAATAACCGTAGAATTTAAAACTTTATTTACAGGAGTGTATTCTAAAACTATACACCAAAATATCAACCTAACTAAACTAAGCTAAACAGCAGCATCATCTCCCTCCAAAGCCTGTTCCAGAGGCATCTCATCCCCCTTTTCTCACATCCATCGGATGATCATTGCAAAAGAAAAGCATCACACATACAAAATACAAACATAAGCAGAAGGGTAAGCTAGATACACAAGAAAACATACAATTTAATAATATATAACATATACAATATAATTCAAGCAAAGTAACTGAATCAAACATCCTAACATGTTATGTTCTAGACTAGACTCGTCCGGACTTAGAATGAATGTCGAGCTATGGCGGGTCATGCACTCGTGGTGACCTTTGCAAAGCCATTGCCAATTGGTTTCACCCTACCACACTCACGAGGTTAGTCTGTTCCGGGCCTTGATGCATACTAGAAGCCCCCAAGACTAAGACCTCCTGCTACTCCTCACGACATGGTTCAATCCTCTCTACTTTAGAATGAAAGACCATTGGAGTTTCAGGATAACCCCCAAGACTGAGTTTCTGCATTCATTCTAAACAACTTGGAATCTCACAAGAGATTCTACACTGAAACTTACATTCACCCCTATGAATCACATACTTTTATTTGTAATATCACTCATAATAATCCTCAATTATATTATCATGTACCTTCAAACACACTTCCCAATACATGTCACAATTAATTTAATTCAACTCAAGACAAAGTAATAAAGAGTAAATTGTTTCAAACCTTTCGCTCCGTGCACCGAATTCGCAAGGCGAAACCAGGAGTTTCTCGCACAACGACTTGTCTCGTTGTGCGAATTAACTCATAGAGGTACCAGACCTCAACCCCTCGCATAGCGCCCTCAAGTCGTTATGCGAAAGCCTAGACAGGACCAACCATCCTAGCCACTCATTGTGTGTCCCTTTTTGCTCTTCGAATAAAATTGGCAATAGTCCCAATCCCCAACCAGGAGCATAGCGCCCTAATTGGCCATGCGAATCACTAGACAAAGAGCAACCCTCACCAACCATTTGCACAACGCCCCAACTCGCTATGCGAATGCCCAGGCAGAGAGCAAACCTCTTAAGTCATTCACAAGCGCACCAATTCATTGTGCGAATGCCCTTGGCATGGAGCATCTCTCCAGAGCGACTCGCTATGCGAATTTGTTCGCACAACGAGTCTACATAATCCGTAGAACGAAAATCTACAGAATTATGCAACTCAAACCCCAATTACCAATTCTATCTATTTTTCCCAACTTCTAACACTCCTAAATTGCATTATATACCTAATTAGACTTGATTAAGTGATTCTAAACCTTCCTAACATCAATATAAAGTGTTTATGGATCAATTTCTATTCAAAACATCAAATTTATCAACCTAAGGATCCAAATCACAATATAACACTTTGTACAAGTTTTTGACCATTTTTATGACTCAAACAAGTCACAATTAACTTACCTAAACTGTCCCAACAAACCAAATGAGCTTTCCACTCCAATTTCTCATTTTCACTACCTCATTTTCTCTAATTACTAACGTAAACTAGTTTAGATTCCTTTAATTCTTACTTATCTAATTCCATAATTGAGTTCCCACCTGCTATACAGTCCAAAATGCTAAAATCATCATTCAATTCATATCACATTCAAATTTCATACAAGTATACTCATAACACCCACAGTACAAACATTCATTCTAGCATCACAATCACATTTCAACTCAAAACTATATAATACTGCATACACTTCACACATACACAGAATTATTCAATAAATGTAAACCAAATCCAGCTTTCCTTACCTCATTCAAGCTCTACACACCTCACAGACCCCGACAGAAACTTGCACCGTAAGGAAACTCAACAGAAACCTACAACTCACCGATTGGTGATAGAAAACAGCTCTTAGAACCTAAATTGAACTGAGAATTGAAGAAAGAAACTACTAGATACATGCAAATAGAAACAATTGCATGATCAAGATTCAAGAACGTACGGGAAAAAGGGGAAAATGACTTACCGAATTAGAATCAGAAATTGATCGGTCTAGATTGTTACCCTTCACGCCAGGATCGTCTAGGCACTTCCTGATCGTCAATCAGAGACTCCAATCGTGAGAAAGTTAGAGAGAAGGCAGAGAAAGGAAAGGAAACAATGTTTTATAGAGATGGTATGTATTTAGATAATAAACCGAGCTTTAGAAATTTCTATTTATATTATAAGATTATTTTAAAATAAAAATGTTCGTCTCATTATTTTAATACAC
>NW_025915096.1:0-12414 GCF_018835915.1 Vigna umbellata | reverse complement strand
TTATGGAAAATTAAATAATCTGGTAGAATTAAAAAAATGTGCAGTGACCTAATTTATAAAAGTCTTTCTTTCTTTATTTTGTACACTGCTCCCGTACCTTAATAATTTTAAAGTGATAATGAAAGGAATAATCTAAAAACAGAAATTTGGATATATCATATGGTATTAATATTTAAAGTAATTTCATCTGGTAAGTAATTGCAAAGGTTACTGTGAAGCCCCACTCACCTCGGTCTAGGCTAAGGTCCATGGAGTGTCATCATATTCATAGACTCTGCTCCTGCGCTGCAACCACTTTATTCCTATTTTCAACAACACATCTTAATATTCCTTCTATCACCAAATCTTATGTGACAATACTCTAAAATAATATTAATAAATAATATTACCAATCAAAATGTGTTCTCATCGACAACAGGGTTGTGCATGGCTCCTACGAACCAATGTCCGGTTATTCGGGAATATGTCTTGTTAAATTTATAGTGTGCTTTGTTTTTGAGCTTCGTGAATACCGGTTTGTCCCCGATTCTTTAATCAACTTCGACCTGAATTCATGGTGGTACAAAGCACAAGGCTCGTATTAGTGTTCATGTAATCTATTCAGACTCAACTTGGTCGCAAAAGCTTGGTCAAAACTCAAAAGCTGCTGTTAAGGTTGCAACCTCTGTAAAGCGGGTACTTGTTTTTTTAAATTACTTTAAGAAATCGGATTATTATATATTCTGGGTTCAGCCTTTTGAAGTTTCTGAGGGATTTAATTGGGTTTTCTTTTTCGTTTTGTGTCTTCCAAAGTTTGAAGCTTGTTAGAATGTTTTGTTGTGGTCTTTCTCTTCTTTTCGTTGATCAATATTCATTGATGGGTTTGGAACATCAGGCACGGTCTGCAAAGGATGTTGGAAGTACTTCTCAGCGGTCGTTTCCATAAGCAACTTCTCAGCGGGTTCTTTCAAATCACACCAAACTTTTACCTTTACCTTTTTCAGCTCTCAGGGAACCCCAATACATGTGTGTCAATCATAAGTTCGAACTAACCTTCTTTTATGTGCTTTTCGGGTCGTGTGTTAGTTAGTTATCTGCCTATGTAATCCAAGTTCTTGAGTTTGACATTCAGAACTAAAGGTAGATTGATAAAAAAAGTAGAAACGAAAATGGATGGTGCTTATTTTCCACCTTGCAAAATTGCTTCATGGCATGGGTTAGAATTAGAGGATGTGCAAGAAAATGATGAACTCAAACTGGTCCCATCGTTACCATCCATACCTCAGCCACCTACCCCACATGAGCCCATGGAGTTCTTATCCAGGTCATGGAGTCTCTCTGCTGCAGAAATTTCAAAGGCTCTTCTGGAAAAACAGAAGCACTCATTCCATGAAGAGAATCAAACCACCTTGCCAGAAGTTATTTTCGCACCTCAATTAATAGTAAGTCATACCTCTTCACATGCATCATGCTATACCCATTTTCCATTAATTCTTCATGAATCTCATAATCTGATAAAACTCTGAATGATAGTTGTTTAATACAAAAAATTATGTTTTCAAAACTACCTACTATCTCTGATTATACGTTCACATACACCGAGAACATGTGGATCAATCAGTGGAAGAAAATTTTGTCGCTCCTAACAATTATGTTTGTCTTCTGAAGTGTGTGAAAAAATGTACTGTACTGTGTTTTGGCCGGCCTATTCTGTACAAGCTCTAATTTTTCTACTCTTACTTTTGCAGACAGGTAAGATCATACCTTCTCCTAGAAAGATGGGAACCATAGGAAAATGGTTTCATCAGAGACATCATGGGAACACTAATGTTGCTGTAAAGAAGAAAGATCGAGCACGGTTAGAAAATGCCCGTTTGCATTCTGCCGTGTCCATTGCTGGGTTAGCTTCGGCCTTGGCTGCTGTTGCTGCAGCAGAAAACTCTAATGGCTCTCACTCAAAGTTGAACCTTGCTCTGGCTTCCGCCACACAACTCATGGCATCACATTGCATTGAAATGGCTGAACAAGCTGGAGCTGATCATGATCATGTGGCTTCTACTGTAAAATCTGCTGTTGATATTCAAACCCCTGGTGATCTTATGACTCTTACAGCTGCAGCTGCAACAGGTATTTGCTTAATTCGTACTGGGTTTAAACTTATTTTGCAAAAGGATTTTTCTTTTTAAATTTTATCAGCCTTACGAGAAATTTGAGTCTTCCAGTGTTTATCAAGCGGTTCTGGTCTTTGAATATGTGAAAATATGAACAGTCTCTGAATCATCCCAACATTGGGGTGTTCATCTTTATTCTTACCAATTTTGGAAAGTGATTTTTAAGATTTGTACGAGCTGTTGATCATTGATTACCAGCATTTTTTTTCTTTGCAAAAAAAAGCTTTGAGAGGAGAAGCAGCTCTAAGAGCAAGAATGCCAAACGAAGCAAAAAGGACTGCATCTATAAGTCCCTATGACAGAGTACTTCTACCACAACCTCATTGGTTTCATTCTTTTGATGGTCAAATGTGTGAACATCATCCTCCATGCGAGGGAGATTTGTTGCAGCTCACACGGAAAGGTGATAACAACAAAGACACTCTACATTATAGTCAAATTCTGACAATAAAGAGCCAAAAGTACAAACCAATAAATAACAGGAAATTGCTTATCACTATTTTTAAGGCTGCTTTGATTAACTCTTTCAGGTGTATTACGATGGAAGCATGTTTCTGTCTACATCAACAAGAAGTGTCAGGTATACCGAATTAAAATTCCTGCTTAAACAAATATTCATGTGATGAAGTTTTCAGACACAATACTGATACTAAAGACGGAATTTTTGATTCTTTTACTCAGGTCAAAATCAAGATCAAGAGCAAGCACGTTGGAGGAGCCTTCTCCAAAAAGAATAAATGTAAGCATTAGTTAAAAACTCTGGCATGTGCATACCCACCACCTGAATCCAAACATCTATTGGCATTACGAAACTTGTTTACTTTTTGTATTCATTTGGACATAAAAAGTTCTATTTTTTACGCAGTTGTCTCTGTTTTTGGAGTTAAAAATTCTATTTTTTACCCAGTTGTCTCTGTTTTTGGAGTTAGTCTAACTTTGATTGCATACATTATTATATAGGTGTGGTTTATGGAATTTGTGACAAAGATGGAGCGTGGCCATACAGAAAAGAAAGGAGAAGCTCAGAAGAGTTCTACTTTGGCCTGAAAACTGCACAAGGTCTTCTAGAGTTTAAGTGTGACGGGAAATTCCACAAGCAAAAATGGGTTGATGGGATTGGGTGTCTGCTTCGTCGAGTTAATTCTGTTGAGACAACAAAACTTTCTTTAGATCTTTTAAGTATTAACAGCGACACGTGACTGATTTGAATTGTATTGTATCACCAAGAGAAAATTTTAAGAGTTGAAAAAATAACTGAAAATCAAAAGTAGTGTATGAAATCACCTAAGTTTTTGGGACATGTAGATGGGTGAAGAAAAGGATTGTAATGGCATTTCAAAAAGATATTAGTTGAAATCAAGGTTGTAAAATAATTTCTTTGATGTGTAATCGTATTATGTATGGTCAAAAGAATGTTGTAAAAAAACCTTTTTTAAAATGGAGAAGAATTTTTTTTTAGAAGGGACTTTAAATTGTGACTTGATGAACGAGAGAAGTGTCATGTTAATTTTTTTAATTTTTTATTTATAAGGTCCATAAAGTTTTAGTATGATCAATGACTTTTATCACCTAAATGATAACTTGCGTAATATAAAGTGTTACTCAAGAAAGAAAGTTCTTATTTAGAATTAATTAATTTTTTCTATTTATGAATGTCGTTCAATTAATCACTCAAGCTGGCATAAAAGTAACTTTTATGTATGTTTTGGTCAAACGGCCTACTTATTATATATGTTTAGATATGTGCTTTGTGGGTAGATGTTTAATGATGTAATTGTTTTATCTTGAAATTTACATTTTAAATATGTGAATGGATTGAATTGAATATGCTACATTTGACTTAAATGAAATGAGTTAGGTGCCTAATATGATCTGTTCCATGCTTTCTAGTTTTAATTACATAAATAATAGAAAATACATTTGCTTGACTACTAGTTTAAATAACAAAAACTAAATATATACAACAGAGGAAAAGTCAAGAGAGATTTTTGCACCACTTTACTCAATAAGTTCAAAATAGCATATAATTAAAATAGTAATTAAATACTTTTACCATAAATAATAAATTTGTTTAAAAGTAAAATATAGTTATTATTAATTAGATAAATCCTTAAACATATTATATATATATATATATATATATATATATTACTTTAATTATTTTTATAAAATAAGTAAATTATAAATCCTTAAGCATATAATAGTTATAAATAACAATAAGAACAAAAATATATGTTATTATTACAAGAGTTAAATATGTTTTCATCCCTTAATTTTTTATGAAAATAGGATTTAGTCTCTTTTCAAAAATTTGATTCAATTTAGTTTTTCATCTTTGTAAATGTATGAATTTAGTCATTTTCACCAAATTTTGTTAAATTTATTTCTAACATTAAAAAAAAAAAATGTCAAATAATGTAAAAAACCTTAAATAAACTTTTTAGCTAAAATCACTAAATTCACATTATTTTAAAAATGAAGGACTAAATTAGTCTAAAATTTCAAAAAAAAACTAATTCTAAATTTTACTTAAAATTAAGATTCTAAAAACATATTTAACTTTTATTTCTCAAAGTAAAATATTTTTTAAACTATTTGAGAAAACAATATATATATATATATATATATATATAATAATAATAATAATAAGCATAAAATATATAACTTTAACTTTAAATAATTAGGGTGTGAAAGTCATTTAACTATAATTAATTCTTTATAAATTAAGTTAAAAATTACTCAACTCAATCTAACTTACTTATAAGTGAACATAAATGGTGTAATCCAACCTAGTCCACTAAATACTAGTGAGTTAGTAAATTGAAGCATATTTTATTCTTTTAATTTGAATTGACTCAATTCATCTATTTATAACCCTTAAAATTGAAGTTCACTTATTTTATAAAGTCCACAAAGTTTTAAATGATCAATGACACCTAAATGATAACTTTCGTAATATAAATTGTTGCTCAAGAAACAAAGTTCTTGTTTAAGTGATCTAGAATTAATTAATTTTTTCTATTTATGAATGTCGTTCAATTCATCACTCAAGTGGCATAAAAGTAACTTTTATGTATGTTTTGGTCAAACGGCATACTTGTTAGATGTGTTTAGATATGTGCTTTGTGAGTAGATGTTTAATGATCTGTTCCATGCTTTCTAGTATTAATTACATAAATAATAGAAAATACAATTACTTGACTACTGGTTTAAATAACAAAAACTAAATAGACATTACATAGGGAAAAGTTAAGAGAGATATTTACACCACTTTTACTCAATAAATTCAAAATAGTATATAATTAAAATAGTAATTAAATACTTTGACCATAAATAATAAATTTATTTAAAAGTAAAATATATGTTACTATTAATTAGATAAATCCTTAAACACAACATAATATGATATATATATATATATATATATATATATATATATATTACTTTAATAATTTTTATAAAATAATTAAGTTATATAAATCCTTCAACATATAATTATTATAAATAACAATAAGAACAAAAATATATGTTAAATATGTTTCCTCCCTTAATTTTTGACAAAAATAAAATTTAATCTCTTTTCAAAACTTTGATTCAATTTAGTTTTTCATCTTTATAAATATGTGGATTTAGTCATTTTTATAAAACTTTGTTAAGTTTATTTCTAATATTGAAGAAAAAAATATGTCAAATAGTGTAAAAAATCTTAAATAAATTTTTAGTTAAAATGATTAAATTCACGTTGTTTTAAAGATGACAGACTATATTAGTATAAATTTTCAAAAAGGGACTAATTTTAATTTACTGAAAATTAAGACTCTAAAAAATATTTAACTTTTCTTTCTCAAAATATATTTTTTTTAAAACTATTTGAAAAAATAATATATATATATATATATATAAATTAATATTTTTTATAAAATAGTTAAATTGTATAATTCCTTAAACATATAATAATTATAAATAATAATAAGAATAAAAATATATAACTTTAAATAATTAGAGTGTCAAAGCCATTTAACTATAGTTAATTCTTTGTAGATTAAGTTAAAAATTAGTAAACTCAATCTAACTTACTTATTGGTGTACCATAAATGATGTAATCCAACCTGGTCCACTAGATTCTAGTGAGTTAGTAAATTGAATCACTTAAAGCATATTTTGTTTTTCTAATTTGAATTGACTCAATCCATTTATTTATAACCCTTAAAATTGAAGTTCACTTATTTTATAATGTATTATTATATAGATAGTAAGTGAAAATTAAAGTGTTTGGCTTATATAATTCAACAAACATATCAACTAAATATCTAAATCATTTAAATACTAGTAAAATTTCCATAATTAGAAGCAATTAACACTCATAATATTAAAAATAATAAAAGTCGGTTGCATGTGAATCCACTTCTAACCCTACTCAAATCCATTTAATATGAAAGTATAATTTAACTTCACATTAAAAAAAATTATATCTTTTTGATAATCAGTCATATTGACTCATGAATATTCATTTTTACACTTTTAGAAATAACTCACTAAAATTTTTAAAAGTTATATAATTAAAATAAATATTTTTAAAATAAATAAGTTTACTATTTTAAAACAATTTAAATATATATTTATTCAATAAAAATCACACTAATTCAAAAAATTAAATTATACGTCATAATAAACATATTTACAACGATTAATTAAAAAAAATAAAAAATCAATACACGTTAAAATAATATCAATAATAATAATTATTTTAAATAATTATGTTGTCATATTTGCTATTTTTTAATTTATATAGTTACATACATATTTTATTACTTTTATTACTTAAAAAGTAAAAATATTAATAAATTTAAGTAACTTTTTAAATATTTTGTAAAATAAAAATACAGTTAACCATATTTCTTTTACTTTTAACTAGCAAAAGCAGGCACAAAATTGAATTGAATTATTATTAAATATTATAATTAAAAATTATAAAAAAAATAAAAATAAAAAATCTTAAAATATGTTTTTATTTGTCTTCTCTATTTACTTGATATATAAGATACTGGAAAATTATAGTTTATGTGTTCTATACGAAAAGAAAATATCCATACATAATATATATATATATATATATATATATATATATATATATATATATATTAATTATGGATGTAATTATGTTTAAATTATTATTTAAAAATTAGAAAAAGTTATATATTTTATAAAAACTAAGAAATTTAAAAGATACAAAATATATAATTCAAATAAATTCAAGCTTTAAATTTAGTTCTTGTGTCATTTTTTTATTGATATGGATTAGTATATGATATTAAAAATTTAAATGATAGTATTTTATTAAAATCGGTTGAATTTTGGTCGATCATGTCTTTAAGTGAAAAAGAATTTATTGATTCACCATTCTTTAAGTGAAAAAAATGTGAGTAAAGAAATCTCATATCAAATAACTTATGTTGATGCTTATTTTTCATGTTATATTTTCTTAAAGAAAACATCTTAGAAGTTTTTTTTATATTGTTTTAGTGTTTGAGAGAAAAATTAAAAATAAAACTACTTTATCTTTTAAGATTATCCTTATAATTGTTTTTTTTTTTCTATTTTCAAAATAGAATATTATTGTTTTATCCTGGAAAATAGAGAAAAGTATGTAAATTTCATTCCTTTAATAAAATTACAGCCTAAATACAACTAATAACTAAGTTTCTAAAAGAAATCTTTCCAAATCAGAATTTTTATTTATCAAGGGGAAAACAAAATTCTGATTTTATTAAACAATTTAGAAGGGCTATTTGATCCTAAATTCCTGATTTGAAATAAAGTTATTTTGTCCTATCATATTTTTACCATCCTTTTAAAAATACATACTTTTCCTCAAAGTATCCATGATAATAATATTTTCACAACATCTTTTTTATAACATTTTAACACTATCTACGTATCATTATCTGATTAGTCCAAAATTATTTCATAATCAATAATAATAATTATAAACACCAACATAAACCAATCACAAAATAATACGTAGATGGTGTTAAAATGTTGTCAAAAAAATATTATCAAAGTATCATTATCGATCGGGGCCATTTTAAGTATTTGTCTGTTTCCCTCAATTATGCGCGTCACTGTGTAATGGTTGCAAATGAAAGCTGTTCTCTTCCCTTTAAGGTTAGAATGACGTGAGAAAGCATTCAGTAATTAGAAGTGACGATCAGGGTAACGAAGCCAAGCAAGTTGCAGAATTTATTTCACGGAATTAGCAAAGCTACAAGGACCCAAAGAATCAAGTTCAATCTTCTTCTTAAGCTCATATTTTACAACTAAAGTCAGAAATTGATTGAATTTTCCAACAAAATGATTGAATAAAAATACAAAAGCTCCCCATTTTGGTGCGCATGTATATTTTGGTTATTTGCTGTTTTCTTTAAAATACAACAGTCTTATTTTCTTCATAAGGTAACACTCGAAGTTCACAATAAGATCTGATAGCCTTGGAAAGGCATTGCTTCTCTAGGTTTTCTGATTTCTGCACAAAGCTCTGCAAGTTATCTCTATGGGAAACCCTCTCAACCTGCAAATGAAATTAAACCATTTTACCCACAGATAAATAGTATCGACCGTACTTGAGGCTGCGCATTAAATATACGTTGAACTATACTTGTGCACAGTTCAAGCGTGCTTGATTTACAGTCTGGCAGATGACACGGCAAAATAGTTACAGTGAAAAGTAAGATTCATATGTATCTGGGAAATCTGGCCTGCCCATAATGTAACTGAAACAGAAACCTAAAGAATTTCATGCCGCTGGCATTCTTCTGCGGCAGTATCAATTGACTATTTGGACTAACTAACCACAAATTGGACACCTCAAAAGTGGGGGTGCCCTGGTTGCTATTATTTTAGAACACAAGAAAACAACATAAATGTCGATTAAAATCTAAGGAAATGCACCCTCAAAAAACACAAATCTTGCATGGTAACTGAAGGTAGCCTTGCAATTTGATCACCTTATTAATGGCACATATACCATGCTAATTGCACCTACGTTTTTGTTCACTCTATGTTATTGTCTCATCTAACTCTAGGAGGTTCCGGACTGGGGTCTCATGGATGATGGATCAGAATTTCAGAAAGCAGATGCAGAAATATTACTGTGTAAGTCTCCAGCACAAAGTGTAACAAAAAAAAACACCACAAATAAATGGCACTAAACATGCTAATGTTCATTGTCACAAATAGTCAATTCAGATCAACATTAGTGTTAAAATATTATTATAAAGTAATGAAATGTGAACAGCGGCGAAACAAGTATGAAAGATTGTATGTTCACCATTTGTTCAATTATAGGTCCGGCATCAAGTTCTTCAGTTACAAAGTGACTAGTTGCACCAATTAATTTAACACCTGCCTCAAAGGCCTGCCAAAATACTCAAGCCTATTAAACATGTATACAAATGAAGAAAGAAACCAGAAAGAGCATAACACATGGTTAAAAGTGGTAACAATTTAACCTATAAAAGTGCAGGTAAACCAACCTGTTTAGATGGACTGCCACCTTTGAACGATGGCAACAGGCCATGGTGAATGTTAATTATATCGTTCCCGTAGCTCCTTAAAAAGTTTCCAGACAATATCTTTGCATATAAATCAATGCTGTAAGTATTAATAGTTCAATACTATCAAATATGAACATTGATTTATTATCCAAAATAATTATAAACTACTCTCAGATTTCATAACAAGCATACGCAGAGAAGAGCCAGTTCTTCCCAGAAGCACCCAAATTTCAAGAATAATCCCAATCATCAAAATCTCTATCAAATAATAGAAATATAATAGATACACTGAGAACATGAATTGTGTAAAATTCTTTACCTGCATATACCTCGCAAGTACTAAAAAATCAGTATTCTGAACCAGCTGCAACATCTCCCCTTCTCTTTTATTTTCATTCGTTGTGCATAAATAATGATACGGAATATCATGTCTTTCAAGAAAACGAATCACATGGGTGTTTGAACCTCTATAATGGTTACTGGTCATTGCATCAGGTAAGAAAATAAATAAAAATATAAGACTAGGAGAAAAAATATAAATCAATATACTGGTGTAATTACTGAAATTTCACCTTATTACACAAGTAATATCTACTGGAAATCTTCCGTCCTGCCATCCATGTAATAAGTCAACAAGGCAGTGGTCCTGCAGAAAAGTAACAATAACTTCAAAATATATTTATATTCACCATTCTATAGATCTCTTTTGAAAACTGAACGGAAAAAGATAAAAACAGTGATAATGCCCACCTGCTTTGATGCCAGAACTGCTATCTTATATTTAGGATCCAGGGCTGGCACTTTTACAACAGATCTTATTGCACTGAATGTTTGTGAAAGCTTTAGGAAGTCCTCCTCCATTTGCACACGTGGCCACTTAACAGGATCAAAAACAAAATCACTGCAATAATTAAC
Source organism: Vigna umbellata (assembly GCF_018835915.1). Next base: position 1,796 of record NW_025915096.1, on the reverse strand, counting down.
ACAAATTATTGAAGCTGCAATCCTTCTAAAAAATTCCTTCATATAAGTGAAATAAGATTGGAAGAATTTCAATAGTAAGCAGAGTCAGTGTTAGCAAAAGTAGAGATATTCCTTTTATCCGAAAAGCTTAAAGACAGAAATAATATTGGCAAGGATAAACCTTAGATGCTTTTAGTGTTGTTCTCAAGCCAAAATTGGCATTGCGTCTATTAACCATTGCTTTCATCTAAAATTATCAATATCTAAAATTGTCAAGGATACTGAATTTGATTACAGACAACGACTATTGGATTATATTTAAGTTTTGTTTTATCAATGACCCAATGATTCGTGCATGCAAATCATACTCAGCTCACAGGACAACATGGGTTTATAAAGGTATGTTCCTTCAGAGTCAAAATCTTATTCGATATATGGTTAGACAACAATATAAAGATATATATCACAAAGGATTCGAACACTGTTATGAGTGCGTTAAAAGCATGATGGAAATTAGAGAAGGAGTGTACCTTCTCGAGTAGAAGACTTGTTTATTTTCTGGAACAAAAACATCAGCAGCGAGAATGTTTCCCCCTCTAGAAGCAATACATTCCGATAGCTTGGCAACAATTCCAACCGCGTCCTATTCACAAAAACCGATTTCAATTTCCTTTCGAATGATAACACAGTAAAAAAATTCACAAACCAAAGCATAACCTAAAAAAATCATAGAATGTTGGTTACAGGGCAATGAAAGATGTGGATTCCATGGGTGAGGGAGGAAGGGGGATCCAAAGATTTGAAGGAGATGTTCCGGTTCCTGCACATTTTGGCTAATCCCATAACGCGAGGGAATCTTCGGGCCATTGGCTACTCTCTGTCTGAATCGCTAAGTCGAGGATCAAGCATCAACCACCAACTTTCCACATCTTCAACCAACACCGCACTCTCTCAATCCACCACTAACCTCCGCACTCTCTCAATCCACCACTAACCTTTCGCTTGTCGTCTCCTATGTTCTTATAAACGACATGCCGTTTTGTCTTTTTTTACGCGGTCTGCAAGTTGGAAGAATCTTTTGAATATATAATTTACAATCATATATAATATAATTATTGTACAAATTTACAAATTAGTTTCGCTTAATGAAGGTATTGATAGTTTTAAAGTCTAATTTATAAAAAAAAATTAAAAATAGATAAATAAAATATTTAAATTACACTTAATATCGATTTTTAAATTATCTAAAATTATTAGATGTAATAGAAACAGTTAATATTTTATACTTACTCATTTAATTAAATGGTGTGATGTGCAAGTGAAATATTGAATTCATTTCTAGAAGAAAAAAATTCAACCTATCCATTTTTATTGAATCAGCTTCCTCAAATTTTTCTTACAATTCAAACCAAATAAACTCAGTCAACAAAACCACTGTTAGGCATGCAATTTTGTTTTGAGAAAAAAACATTGTGATTTTATTTAAAAATGTATACATAATCCTTATGCTAAAACATATAAACAACGCACTTTTGTGTGAAAAACTCACGCGATACAAATTGTAAAAAAAAATTCAATGTAACAATAATTTAAATTGTGAAATAAAAAAACCAATAAATAAATAATAATTAAAAAACTTGTTCAGATAAAATGACTTGTTGAAATAAAAATACATATATGTCTGAGTAATTTAATAATGGTTAGGTTTGCTTTATATGGACATGTTTTATTATTTTCATGATTATTACGTTCGTTTTACAATTTCTTTTAACGTTTTAAATTGAGTTATTAATGAGCACTTCACATTATACAATGAT
>NW_025915076.1:0-12548 GCF_018835915.1 Vigna umbellata | reverse complement strand
AAGTGCATTTTAGAGCTTATTTCTAAAGACTTATGCTTCTCATTATTGGTCATCAGGGATACAATTTCCTTCTCATACTTTCTATGTTGATAATATATTTGTTTTCTTTAGAGGAGAAACTAGTATCCTGCAACATTTAAAATCCTTTTTACATGTTGTTTTCTTAGGCCAATGGGTTGTCAGACTGGTGCAGCGGAATGATTAGTGTGAACAACAAACCAAGAGAGGAGTGAATTAGTTTCTTATCATAAGTCGTGTCTTTAAATATTTTCTCTTGTAATTTAAACTTAACAATAATTTAAAGCAACTAAGAAAATTTGCACAAATGATTTTATATTGGTTCAGATCACAATGATCTTACTTCCAATTGCTAATCTCATATGAGAATTAAGGATCCACTGTCACAAACCAATAAACTGTTACAATCACAAAGAAAATAAACAATTTTAAAACACTTCTCTTGTTATCCCAAGAGATGAACTCACTTCCCTTGGAACCAACAAGGATGAACACGAATGCTTCATGAAGCATAACCACCTCCTTTACTCAGCAACAACAACAACACTAAATCACAACTCCCGTGAAAGTTCTTGCACTACAAGAATAATTGATATTACCATCGGTAATGTATCAAATCTGTCGGTAATTGTCGTTTACCGACGGCTTACCGACGGTCAAAATACCATCGGTAAAAACGTTGTGGTAACCTTTACCGATAGATATTTCAGCCGTCGGTAATTACCGAAGGCTTTTATCCTTTGGTAAAGCCGTTGGTAATTACCAAAGGCTTATGGCCTTCGGTAAATCCGTCAGTAATTACCGCGATCTGGTTCATCTTCTTCTTCTTCCTTCCTCCCTCTGTGTCATTTTTTTTCGTTTTCATGAACTCTACCACCAAAAAAGCATCATGCCAGTAACAAGCTAATTTCCAAAGAATCAAAAAACCAATTTATTTTCAATAGTTAAAATCATAGGGAATCATGGAGAGTTTGTCTACAATTCTCAGATTTGTAAGAGAAATGTTCCTAATTAGAAAAATGTGGTGGAGGGCAGCGGTGGTGGAGGGCAGCGGTGGTGGAGGGCAGCGGTGGTGGAGGGCAGCGACGGTGGAGGGCAGCGACGGTGGAGAGCAGCGGCGGTGGAGAGTAGCTGCGGTGGAGAGCAGCGGCGGTGGAGAGCGGCGGCGATGGAGAGAAGAGGCGAAGGAGAGTAGTGGCGGTGGAGAGCAGCGATAGGAAAAAGTATTACACTGAGATGGAGAGAAATGAGGGGAGAAATGAGTGTTTGCCACATATATTAGCACTGGATGCGAAGCTGGTGCCGAAAAATTTCCGTTTTTTTACCGACAGTCAGAAGCCTTCGATAAATCTATCGGTAATGTCGTCAAGCAAAATAATGGACGGGAAAATTCCCGCTCTTTTTATTGACGGCCAAAAGCCTTTGGTAAATCCGTCGGTAATGTGCATGTCACTTACCGATGGCCTTACCGAAGGCTTTTGATCGTCGGCAAAAAATATTAAAAACACCGTCGGTAATTTCATCGGAAATTAAAATATATCGACGGATATTAATCCGTCGGTAAAAATCCGTCGGTAATATTTTGTAGTGTTGCTTTATGCCAACACCAAGTTCTTAAAGCCACAAGTACAAGTGTTACACAAACCCTATAACACACCTATCACAGCACACAACAAAACAGATAAGATTTTCGAAATTCACGTATTTTGTCTTTTAGAATGAGAGTCTCAATCCAATATAGAGAGATTTCACTCAACGATTCCTCCAAAAATTCCTTGGCAGTTATTTCATGCATGATAATCGATTATCTAAATGACATAATTGATTATGCATTTAATGTATGCACAACGGTCAAAAACATGCTTGAAAACTCTCATAATTGCTCGTTATAATCGATTATGATAAGTCTTAATCAATTATGGATAATCGATTATCATAAGTTAGTAATTGATTATTCCAAGACAAAATTAGTTTTTGGAAATCCTTTTTAATATACAAGACATGTAATAAGGAATAAATAATCCTATACATAAAACTAATGAATTAAAAAAGCTTTAACAAAAAAAAATTCTTCATGAAGATCTTGCAACTTGAGAATTTGAGACTGGACTTTGAGACATCATCATAACTCTTAAGCTTCAACTTTATGCTAACGATCTTCCCCTATTTTTATGATGATTAAAACTTCTTTAATTTAAAGGCTTTTGTAACATGTACTAATTTGTAATGCATACATAACTTTAGGAAAAAGGATTAATGGATAAGAGATAAATAAATTATGTTCTCTTTAAATATATTTCTCTCCCTTTTTTTTATCATTTTAAAAAAAAAAGTTATGTATGATTATCTTATAACTCCTCCTTAATATAAGAACTCCCCCTGAATATAACCATAACAAAAAGAAGACAATAAAAAAATAAGGCAAATTATTCATTTTTATTAAACACATGAAACATAAGACATGAAGAGAATAAAACGCAAATGGGATGCATGAAGGACATTTGGAACTCGTCGTTGTCATCATTAACTAGGGGGTTAACTAAGTCTTCTAAGGCATGGACCCTATCGTATAGACTCATAAGGAGATAACATACTTCTTCATGCCTAAATGCTTGAAGAAGAGACATATCAGACAATTACCAAGACAGACTCTCTAAAGAGTAAGAGGAGTTGGTTAAAGCTGACGCAGACGGTCCCGCTTCATCTTGGAAACCATCCATCTACTAGTTTTCATCTTCATCCTCTAGGTACCCCACATCATCATGATGGACGTAGGTATTTCCTTGCAAGATGAACCCATCTAACGGAGGGAAGAGCTCTCTATCTGACTCCTATTGTGCATACTCTGAAAGGCCTCATTAGAGACATCAACTCCCTTGTACTTGCACATCCTGGATACCAAAAGAGCATAGGGAAGAGGGTAATGAGTGAAATTTAAAACTTTCAAAATCTTTTTCACCAAAAGAGATGCCTTTATACTTTCCTTGAAACGCAAGTTAAAAGATTTTCAAATGCAGCAAAAATTTAATCGAATGCGTATAAACTATAATCGATTGAATGTAAAAGAGTAGGGATAAGAAAGATCAAACGCTGAGTTTTTATATTGGTTCGGCCAAGCCTACATCCAGTGTCCTTCCAANTCAGAGAAATGGGCATCATCATGGAAAATGATGAAGTCGAGGAAGACGCAGACATAAAGTTTTGAAAGAGTGATGAGATTATCTCAAAATCAAATCAAGGAAGTATACCAAAGGTATAGTATATATAAGCATTTCATTAATTAGATCCTCCACTTTTTTATTGTTTTAATTTATTTAGTTTTTCAAATTAGAAAACATTTCGTTTACTGAACATTACATTTTTTTAGTGAGACACACATATTGAGAACTGTTTCAGAATTTTTCTGTCAGAAAACATACATGAAAATGGAGATTATAAACATGTCAACCTTAACATATATGAATGAGTGCAGCATAATCTTTGATTTCAAAATGATTCTAGTTTCTAACAGAAGCCTTTTTTTTACGAATGACAGGATGATGATTTGGGATTATTTAGAAATGGGGATAGTTTTGCAGTCAAATTTGTCAACGTAGGATTCCCCCATTTCATTAATAATTTCCCATCTGTCAAATATCTTGAGCTCCAACCTCTGATGGAAATTTAACAGGAGAATAAGATAAGGATGTTAAGTGTCTGAGAGTTGCTGAAAAGAGAGAATATTTTGAGCACTGTTGAATGGTTGGAGGCTTCTCTGAAAAGAGAGAATAAGAGAAACATTTATTGATCTTTTGTAAATATTATAACTTTTCAATGTAATACTACATTTCATAGTAATTATCAGTTGAGTGTAATATTAATTTGATCTTCAAACTATTCCAATAAATTTCATGAATTCATAGTTTGTTTTTAACCAATCAGAATATAAAATTTTCTTCTCTCTTTTTACTGATCTAGACTTTGTGTTTCAACATAAGCCTTTCCATTAACCATGAGCTTCGGTTCTTTATGGCATCCGTAAACCTTCGTGGTAACAATTTTCCATCTTGTTGACACCTAAAGAACAATTTCATCATCAAAGGTAATCCTCTGAATAAGATGGAGAGAACATCGTACAAAATGTCTTGAATAAAGCACTAGTTGTTTGCCGTGTGTTTTTGTTTTAAGCAAAAGCTAAAAGTGACTAAGCAAACTTTACAAAACTAGAATAGAAAGAAATACCATTCAGGATTTGCATCTCAAAGTTCAAGAAGCTACTCTAAATGTAATACACATTCAAGATTGACTTCCATGACTAAATATAATAATATCATTCCTGCACCAGATGGTTTTGGTGCTTTCATTTATGAGAAGTATTACAAGACCATTCATATGTTCAGTGCAAATATATATTCTATTCACAACCAACTGACTCTTACCCAAAGAGGAGAGGTTGATAGGATTGATAATTTAGACCTATATGGATAACTGACTTCTAGTATAAAAACTATCTATAAAGTTTATCCAACTAAATCATAATATGCTAAAAATTATGGATTAATGTCACAAAATACAACTAAATATTTCGATGCATAAAACACAAAGTACATATTCTCCTGAATTGAGTACGATTGTTTGGTAGTGCAAGTAATATTCTATCCATATATTATAGTTTTATATCAAATAAAATTATATTGTTTATTACTTGAATAAAATGTAATATCTATAGAGTATATTGTTTAGATAGATTAACATGATATACTTTTCTTTCACAAAATGAAGAGAGTGGAAAAGATTTACCAACATAACAAGTAAAATCTTCATCTAATAATAATAATTATCATAGAGTTTGACATATGATGTGATTCTTTACAGTAAACTAATTTTACATTGTGATATTTCTAAAGTCAGTAAACTAATTTACTATCCTATTGAGAATGTGAGATAATTTATAATACATACATTTAAATACTTTGTCTAAAACAATATTGATTTAATAACTTTTTTAAGAAAGCTAAACTTCTGACTTTTAATATTGTCTAAGATTAGTTATTTTGTTATATTCTACAATCAGACTATCCATTTTTTATGTGAAAAATTATTATAATTTAAAATCAATTTAACTAGAATACATAATTTAATTATTGATCATAAAAGTTATTAAAAAATAACTAATATTTTTAACAATTTGTAAATTTTAATAAAATAATTAAAAAAAATTAAACAATTTTTTTATTATTTTAATTGTATGATAAATGATAATGAGAATAAATTTTGTTAGGCATTTCTTAATTCAAGTGTTGGGTTGTTTTGGTTTCGTGAAGGATTTTTGATGTTTATTCTTCATATTTTACAATTTGCTTATCTTTTTATCCGTGTTAATGGTGGTTTGGCTGGTTACTTTACTTGTGGTAGAGTGATTAGACAGGAGAATAATCTCTTTTGCTTTTTTTTATCGAGGAGATTTTGAGAAAGTGCATTTTAGAGCTTATTTCTAAAGACTTATGCTTTCCATTATTGGTCATCGAGGGATACAATTTCCTTCTCATACTCTCTATGTTCATAATATATTTGTTTTCTTTAGAGGAGAAACTAGTATCCTGCAACATTTAAAATCTTTTTTACATGTTGTTTTCTTAGGCCAATGGGTTGTCAGACTGGTGCAGCGGAATGATTAGTGTGAACAACAAACCAAGAGAGGAGTGAATTAGTTTCTTATCGTAAATCGTGTCTTTAAATATTTTCTCTTGTAATTTAAATTCCTTAACAATAATTTAAAGCAACTGAGAGAAAATTTGCACAAATGATTTTATATTGGTTCAGATCACAATGATCTTACGTCCAGTTGCTAATCTCATATGAGAATTAAGGATCCACTGTCACAAACCAATAAACTGTTACAATCACAAAGAAAATAAAAATTTTTAAAACACTTCTCTTGTTATCCTAAGAGATGAAACTCACTTCCCTTGGAACCAAAAAGGATGAACACGAATGCTTCATGAAACATGACCACCTCCTTTGAATCTTCACAAAGGATGACAGGCTTTTACTCAGCAACAACAACAACACTAAATCACAACTCCCGTGAAAGTTCTTGCTTTATGCCAACACCAAGTTCTTAAAGCCACAAGTACAAGGGTTACACAAACCCTATAACATACCTATCACAGCACACGACAAAACAAATAAAATTTTCGAAATTCACGTATTTTGTCTTTTAGAATGATAGTCTCAATCCAATATAGAGAGATCTCACTCAACGATTCCTCCAAAATTTCCTTGTCAGTTATTTCATGCATGATAATCGATTATCTAAATGACGTAATTGATTATGCATTTAATGTATGCACAACGGTCAAAAACGTGCTTGAAAACTCTCATAATTGCTCGTTATAATCGATTATGATAAGTCTTAATCAATTATGGATAATCGATTATCATATGTTAGGAATCGATTATTCCAAGACAGAATTAGTTTTTGGAAAACCGTTTTAATACACAATACATGTAATAAGGAATAAATAATCCTATACATAAAACTAATGAATTAAAAAAGCTTTAACAAAAAAAAATTCCTCATGAAGATCTTGCAACTTGAGAATTTGAGACTGGACTTTGAAACATTGTCATAACTCTTAAGCTTCACCTTTATGCTAACGGTCTTCCCTTTTTTTTATGATGATTAAAACTCCTTTAATTTAAAGGCTTTTGTAACATGTACTAATTTGTCATGCATACATAACTTTAGGAAAAAGGATTAATGGATAAGAGATAAATAAATTAAGTCCTCTTTAAATATATTTCTCCCCCTTTTTTTATCATTTTTAAAAGAAAAGTTATGTATGATTATCTTATAACTGCTCCTTAATATAAGAACTCCCCCTGAATATAACCATAAAAAAATAAGACAATAAAAAAAATAAGGCAAATTATTCATTTTTATTAAACACATGATACATAAGACATGAAGAGAATAAAACCCAAATGGGATGCATGAAGGACATTTGGAACTCGTCGCTGTCATCATTAACTAGGGGGTTAACTAAGTCTTTTATGGCATGGACCCTATCGTATAGACTCATAAGGAGAGAACATACTTCTTCATCATTAAATGCTTGAAGAAGAGACATATCGGACAATTACCAAGACAGACTCTTTAAAGAGTAAGAGGAGTTGGTTAGAGCTGGTGCAGACGGTCACGCTTCATCTTCGATACCATCCATCTACTAGTTTTGATCTTCATCCTCTAGGTACCCCACATCATCATGATGGACGTAGGTATTTCCTTGCAAGATGAATCCCATCTAACGGAGGGAAGAGCTCTCTATCTGACTCCTATTATGCATACTCTGAAAGGCCTCATTAGAGACATCAACTCCCTTGTACTCGCACATCTTGGATACCAAAAGAGCATAAGGAAGAGGGTAATGAGTGAAACTCTTAGCCTTCATCATAGTTTCACAGATAAGGTTGGGCCAATGAATCATAAATTCATTGATTATCCCATAAATTATCATCAAATCTGCCTCTAAGCATTGCGCCTTATTAGAAGCAAAGGGACAAAGCAGCCACACAATCAAGAAATGAATTAACCTCTCATCCTTCTTGAGACCATCCACAAGCAACTACTACCTGTTAATATGAACCTCAGGATTCTTCAAAAAGGAGCCGAAGGCCAAAATCTTGTTGAAGCCTTCTGATAGATGGGGATCAAGCCCAATTATTCTTTTAGCATTTCTTTTATTTGTTATACAACATATGTACAATGTGTTAGGCATGTGGTAGATAGGAGGGACTTTTATACTGGTTCGACCAAGCCTACATGCAGTGTCCTTCCAACCACAGGAAGCCAATGCACTATAATGATCAAGGTTTTTACAACAAGGTTTTTATAGAGACCTTATGTCAAAAATATAAAACACCTCTCTAACCCTCTAATCAAAATATAGGTAGTACACAAAGCAAGAATCCCCTCTTCTGTAGTCCAACCCCTTTGAGGCACCCTCAAAGTCAAGAACGCAGCACGTCCTTCTTCCCATAATCACAACAGGGAACTCAACCCAATCTTCAGCAGATTGTAGAACCTGATCTTGCAATAGCCACCCAAATGTGCAGATAGATCAGACTTTGAAAACTCAGCAATCTTGCTCTTCAAGAAATCACAATTAGTTGATCACCACGGTCAAACTAGTTTCTTGGAGCTTTTTCTCTTTCTGTAAACTTTACACTTTTCTGCAAAAGAATGTGAAAATGTTAGAATCACAAAAGTCTTTACAGAAATCAAATTTGCGTCAATATATAGACAAACTTGTATCAGACGCAACATAATCGACTTTGCTACTAATGTAGTCGAATACACCAATTCAATTATAACAAATAATAGCAATCAAAGCAATTAATTGAATTCACAATTAATGCAGTCGAATAGCATTTAATGTTTGGTCAACACATTTAAAAATATAGTCGTTGTGACAGTTATATCAAGCATTAACAGATTTCAAAACAGTAACAAACTTAATCGAATATATATCGCATGCAATCGATTATGCAACAGTGTTATGCAAAGCTTTGAAAACTTTTCTCTTTGAAAAACTTCTCACAGCACACTTGAAAAAGTTTGTGCAAAAAACACAAGTTGTAATCGATTCACCCTATAATGTAATCGATTTCAAACTGTTGTTTTGCCACACAATTAAAGTTCAACATTAGTGCTTGTGATTTTTCTCAACCAAAAACATGTGTCATGTATTCATGTATAAAATCACATATATAACACAGTGAAATGCAATGAACAACACAACAACAACACAATCATGTTCTCATATACGCATATAACATGTAAGCATAGAACAATGCACACAGAATAGACATGTGTTATTAATTATGCGTTGTGATCATCAAAAACTCAGATATTACTGAGATTGTGGGTTCAGCTAAACCAGTGCTCCCCCTATCAACAATAGACATGTCAACACCATTTGTAACACACTTTTAAGAATAATGAATTAATTTTTCTATAGAGAAAACTCCAGAACTCAATTTCCTCTAGCCATCTTCCACTTACATTTCCATTTCTTTCATTTTCCAAAATCCATTTTCTCACTCCTCCACCTAAGAACCTGTCGCCTCGCCATTACAGCCTTTATGCGCATGTGTCAACACGCTTAGCAGCCTCACATGCACGTCATCAGCCACGACTTCTCTCACATTTTCTCACTTGAGAATTCCTTCTCGTAGAAGCACATCTTCATTCGTGTGTCCAAACCCTATCTCAGCCATTTCTCTCACGAGAGTTCTTATCTCCTTCGAAGAACTCCATTTCGGTCCCGCACATCACCAAATCCTTATTCCTTCTCCATACTTTGCAAATCCAAGCCATGGAAAACCTCTCCCATTAGCTTTTCGATCAATCCACTATTTGTTTTCTCCATTTTCGCCCTTTCCTTCATTTTCAAAGATTGAAACCTTGATGCCATCCATTTCCACTGATTAATCCTTCCTTTCCAGTATTTAAATCGTTATAAATCACCATATCTCTAAACTACACCGAACAAACCCTTGAATCTAGGTTTTGTTCGTCACTATCCCTCTTTGACACCAAAACCTAGGGTTCCTCATCTCTTTGCTTCTTCCGCTGCTTCTTCGGTTCATCAACTCGATCTACTCTAGATTTTATGTCTTCTCATCATTCGCCTCATAACGCCGTTTATCACCTTCAATACCTTGAGTCAACATCACAACTAAATCTGAGACACTGTTATCCAAATATCTACTCCTTTGACTCTGATGGAGTAGACCGCATCTCGTACCTTTAAGTTAAAGAAGAAAACTCAAACCAAATCCGGTAGAACTTACCTTGCATCTAGTAGGGGCTGAATGCCTTGGTGGAAGATAAGTGGCTGAAACTGAAACCCATATATGTGAAACCAGTTGAGATCATTGTACTTTTGGGATATCAACTTTCTTTCCTTCCAAAACGAGGTGAACTCACGCTGCTTTTCTTCATCGGAGATCCATCGCTAAGATTATTGTCACGACTTCTTGGATTGGTAGAGGAGGATGAGCTAGAGCTCCTTCTTATTGGTAACTTTCTTCTATCAGCCATATAAAGAAGGTAGGAGCAATGGAAAACTAAGGGGTGGGAAGCTAAAATGCAAAAGAACAAGCAAGATTGCACAAAATTATCAAGTAAGCATACAAGAAAAAAATATATCCAAACAATCGATTATGGACCCCTATATATAGCAAATGGACCCCTATATACAACGTCTAGTTTTATAGTTCTAACAGTCAGAAATCGTTATAATCGATTATTTTTAAGAGATAATCGATTATCGCTTCAAAAACCAAAAGCCCATAACTTGAAATAATCGATTATTCCACAACCCATGACATATTCTAAAGGGAGGTATAATCGATTATCATCTAGGGATAATCGATTTTTGCATGGTGATTTTTGAAAACAGGAAAAATGCAACAAACAATACCTTCCAGTAATTTCTAGGATCCCCAAGTCCTTTCTAAGATCATAAAATCTATTTTTGGACTATGCTTTAGTGAAATTATTTGCTAATAGGTGCTTGGTATCTACATATTATATTTCACAAGCCCCCTTTTGGATATGGTCTCTAAGAAAGTCGTGCCTAATCTCTATGTGTTTGGTTCTAAAGTACATAATGGGATTCTTAGTAAGATTGATGGCACTGGTGTTATCACACTTAAGAGGTATATGGTCAAGGTATATATCAAAATCCTTTAATTATTGTTTCATCCATAAAATTTGAGTACAACATTGACCTCTAGCAATATACTCAACCTTAGTGGTAGAAAGGGCTACACAGGCTTGTTTCTTAAAATGCTAGGAAACTAAGGAACTGCCTAAGAGGTGACATCTATCACTAGTGTTTTTTCTATCTATCTTACAACCTCTATAATTTGCATCTGAAAACCCTATAAGACTAGGTCCAGACTTAGAAGGATACACTGTCAACACCTAATTTCGTCCGGATGAATAAATAAATAATAATGGAATTAATTTATCTTATTTTATCTTTATTCTGAATTTTTATTTTATCTTATTTTGTTATTTTGAGTTATTGTATTTTATTCTATTTTATTATATTGTTCTATTTTATTTTATTTCTTGGTTATTCTAATTTTTCATTTAGAGTTATTTTATTTTGGGCTGTTTTATTTTATTCTATTTTTATCTTTATGTTCTTTTATTTTAATTCATTTGTCAAAATGTTAAAAAAAAAAGGAAAGAAACAAAACATAAAGGTAGAACATGATCCTGGCAAGAGTCAAAACTGATTCACTGTCAGTTTTCCAGTTTTCCTTTTCGTTCACGTTATCTCCCATATTTGGATGAGAATCTTTTGGTAAGCCATGCACAACCCAACACTATCTTGGCCTGATTACTAGACGTGGAAATGTCTTGCCTGACCATGGAGAGCAGAAAAAAGGAAATAGAGTGGTTGAATGGCAGGGTGGCAGTGACCCAACCTGGTGCAAAGGAAAAGAGAACAGAGAGGACTTAGGGGGGAGAGCCANGCCATTTCTCTCACGAGAGTTCTTATCTCCTTCGAAGAACTCCATTTCGGTCCCGCACATCACCAAATCCTTATTCCTTCTCCATACTTTGCAAATCTAAGCCATGGAAAACCTCTCCCATTAGCCTTTCGATCAACCCACTGTTTGTTTTCCCCATTTTCGCCCTTTCCTTCATTTTCGAAGATTGAATCCTTGATGGCATCCATTTCCACTGATTAATACTTCCTTTCCAGTATTTAAATCGTTCTAAATCACCATATCTCTAATCTACACTGAACAAACCCATGAATATAGGGTTTGTTCGTCACTATCCCTCTTTGACACTAAAACCTAGGGTTCCTCATCTCTTTGCTTCTTCAACTGCTTCTTCGGTTCATCAGCTCGATCTACTCCAGATTTATGTCTTCTCAACGATTTGCCTCATAGCGCCGTCTATCACCTTCAATACCTTGAGTCAACATCACAACATCTTCATTCAACTGAATCTGAGACACTGTTGTCCAAATATCTACTCCTTTGACTCTTATAAAGTAGACCGCATCTCGTACCTTCAAGTTAAAGAAGAAAACTCAAACCAAATCCGGTAGAACTTACCTTGCATCTAGTAGGGGCTCAATGCCTTGGTGGAAGATAAGTGGCTGAAACTGAAACCCATATATGTGAAACTAGTTGAGATCAATGTACTTTGGGGATATCAACTTTCTTTCCTTCCAAAACGAGGTGAACTCACACTGCTTTTCTTCGTCGAAGATCCATCGCTAAGATTATTGTCACGACTTCTTGGATTGGTAGAGGAGGATGAGCTAGAGCTCCTTCTTATTGGTAACTTTCTTCTATCAGCCATATAAAGAAGGTAGGAGCAATGGAAAACTAAGGGGTGGGAAGCTAAAATGCAAAAGAACAAGCAAGATTGCACAAAATGATCAAGTAAGCATACAAGAAAAAAATATATCCAAACAATCGATTATGGACCCCTATATATAGCAAATGGACCC
>NW_025915071.1:0-19527 GCF_018835915.1 Vigna umbellata | reverse complement strand
ACGGAAACAAAAAGCAAGGGATTACGTGATGGATGCAATATTTATAGATGAACCGATGACGTACATCGTGTAATTATGATTACTGACTATCTTGTTTGAACGTCGAAGCCCCTTCGAATTCGATGTTCAAACATCATTCAGAAAAAAAACAACAAATTTGAGTTTGATTCATGTAAGAACAAATTGACGTCTCGCCCCCTAGAAATTGTCTACTTTTGAATCACCCGCGAAGAAGGTGAGATTTGGAGGGCTTGAAGTTAAAAAGTTTGATGTGCCCCCTCTATATTTATATAATTCCACTCTCAATTTTGCTAAGTTAATATAGTCGATTCTAAGTAATAAAGAATCGATTCAAAGTGTTATAAATTAAGAAATGCAAATAATGTTATTCATAGTACTTTTTTTGTGTCATAATCATTTATACTAATAACTAATTATAATTATTAAATTATTCAAAATAATTTATCTCAATGTGGCCAATAAAAGTTGTTCTAAGAGTTCTTTTGTTCTTTGATCGTCGTCGACTTTTTAAATTGGAGTTTTTTATAAACGCTTATGTGGTAGTCGTGATCGGTCCGTTTCAAATATACAGACCAATAAAATAGTGACATAGTATATTGTCAAAAAAGTATTTAACATATCGTTGGTCCCTAAGAAAAATTTTGTTGTTCCTAGAATTCTGACAAATCTCTTTCATGACCTTGTCCGTCCGTCTCGACATTTTTAAATTTTACTTATGGTTCATAAGACAAAGATGGAAACGCCACAGTATAGGTATAAAATGTTTAAGGCCCTAAGAAACCCTAAAAGAAATATTTGCCACAAAGATATTAATCTTTGATAAGAATCAGAGAACCAAGAACCAAAAGAACCTTCTCTCAACATTGCAAACGCAAATTTATGACTTCCAAAATGTCTACATATGTATTTGGTGTCCTTATATATAGGTATAAATGTTTAACGTACCTAAGAAACCCTAAAAGAAAGATTCACCACAAAGATGTTAATCTTTGACACTAGTGCAGAATTGGCCTTTAACGTCACCCAATAGACGTCCGTCCACAAAAACTCCAACGTAAATAATTGACCGGTGGCATAAATGTAAATAAGTGAGAGTCTAACCGTCCTTGCTTGGCAGGGCCCCAACGTCTATAATTTATAAGACTCCCTGCCCCCTCTGCCGACGTTTAAAGCTGAAGCAATAACTTTCACTAACCCCACCACCCCCGTCGCCTCTTAGACTTTCCGTCCTGGATGGGGCCGGACGTCTATAATATATAGACGTCGGGGCCCTTCAAGCACGTACGTCTCAAAGGCTGAATCATTAACTCTTCAAAACTACCTGTCAGTAACTTAGACGGTCCGGCCCCCTCTAACGGACGTCTAAAAGAGGCCTTAACGCATTAACTCTTTCACTACCCTGTCAGCAACTTAGAACTATCCGTCCTGGAGGGGTCGGACGTCTATATATTAAGCCGTCCGGCCCCCTCTAACGGACGTTTAAAATCCCCCGCGAATATCAATATTTAAAACCAGAAGACGTCATATTAGTGACTGCCCTGACGTCTATAGTATTATAGACGTCGGGGCCTTCCAGTAACGTTTTAGGTCGTGTTTAGTGCAGTTTGTTGCGTGTTCTTGGGCGGCGTTTTTTGGCCTACGTTTTAGGTCGTGCACTCCTCCATTTCCCTCCATTTTCATTTCGAACCTGCTCTTTCAGGTTAGTTTTTCTTCGTAATAATTTTTTTATTGGTTTTTGTGTATGCATGTTTTTACTTTAGGTATGGCATGTGTTATTGGCTTTTGAATATATGATGTATTAGTTTGTGTTATTATAATTTTCATGTTAGATTATAAGTAATCATCACATCATTGAGTGACCCTTAGTTCCCCGTTGAAATTTAACACAAACGATTAAATTTTTAATCGTTTGTGTTAAATTTTGAATTGGTCCGATTGACAGTTTGAGAAAATTAATTTTCATAATTTGCAATAACATTTAATTTGGAGTCTATGGATAGATTGATAAACTTTCGTTTCAGTATTTGTGTTGTTCTCAATCCAGATGCCTATTTGATTGTGGTCATCGTGTATACTCTCATTTCGTGTATTTCGAGACCAATCGAAATGTGCCGAAATTTTAATAAATTTATATGTAGACTCAATGCACGTGTCTTAGCAAATTATGAAAATTAATTTTTTTGGAATGGGTAGGGCTTAACCTTGTGAGAGTTAAAAACTTAAACTGAGTATTTCCATTCACGAACATAGAATGGATCGAAGCTGGATGAATGACCGTCGCATCAGTGAAGAATATGATAAGGGTCCGTTCGGAGTTCCTTGCAATACGTTGAACAAATTCTAAGTCTGTGAATGGGACATATTTTTGTCCTTGTGTGCTTGTCTTAACAATACGGCAAGACTTCGGCCCATGTGCGTGACCATCTATTCATGTTCGGCCATCATGAGGACTTATAACCGTTTGGACTTGGCATGGAGGTATTGAACCACCTACCACGTCACGAGGACGGATTATGTGAAGAATGGATGAGTGATCATTTAGAGGACATGATACGTGAAAATGTCGGTGAAGATAATTTTTGGAATGAGCTAATTTGGTATGATTCTCTTATAAAAATAATGATCAGAGCAAAGGTTGTTCCCCGGATGCTTCTCGAACTTTACTACTACGTCGTCTGCAACTTCAAATTGTTTTTAGTTTAAAAGCAAGGAATGGAGGACGATAAAAGTTTCAACCGAGTTGTGTGGAGTTGTGAGGAGATGCTTCCAGAAAATAATACTCTGCCTATTCGTAATACGAGCCAAATTTTTTTTTATGTCCAATGGGTCGTGACTATCAAAAGATCATTCTTGTCCTAATGAATTGTGTTTTAAAAGAAATCTGACAGAAACACTGTCGATGAAGTAATTATGTTGCACTTGCTAAGGTGATGTTGGTTTTGCCTATAATACCTGATTCAAACTTATGTTTTTTTGTTAAAGAAGATCAAAGAACCTTAAATGACACGTTGACGAAAGAAAGTGCATAATCTTCTTCGACAAACCCCCCTGCGATTCACCCCAATGGAAAAGATTGATGAAAAATTTCCGGAGTTTGTGCGATCCAAGACACTTAAGACTTGCAACTTGTCAACTGCTGGTAATGAATCCGTATGGAAACTTAGTCCAAACAATTCCATGGCCATTTATGTTGATGATTTACAATCTTTCTCCTATGTTGTGCATGAAGATCAAAATTCATGTCAGCAGTATACCTTCACAGAGGAGGACTGGATACAGTTTCGTGTATCTAGAGAGACTGAGGAATGGAAGTCTGTTCTTACCAACTTCAAACCTTTCATTGAGTTCTTATGATTTTACACTTATTTATATACATGGTTTCACAGGGTAAAAGGTTAGCAGCCCAAGAAAGACAACGGCTAAACGATGCACAACACTTGTTATCACGAGGTGGTTATGCAAAACTGAAAAAAAAAACTTAGAAAGTCTAGAGCGGATGCCTTGGGAATTGAGTCGTCGGACCTAGAACCTGCACCTGCTAGGTACGAGCTGTGGAAGGCTGCATTGATCTCAAAAAGAATTGTAAGTTCAGATTCTAAACATTGTTTGATTGTGTATCTATCACATCATGTCTTCTAAGTATCTTCGTTTTTTATGTGCAGGATGAGTTGATTGAGAGCAGACTCAGGGAACATTTGTTGGCCAAGGTAGGGACGACATTCTAACAACGGCCATTGGAAAGCCTGAGCACCCAGGACGTGTACGTGGAGTTCATGGGGAGATTGGTCTTCGTGACTACTTTGGCCCTACACAGAAAACCACTCAATCAATGAGTCAGGAGGCACTGAGGCAGATGGATCTTCAGTGGGAAGAAAGGCTCAACCAAAGCATGAGATCAATAGAGTAATGATTCATGGAGCAGCTACAAGAACAAAAGAAATACAAAGAGCGCTTGAAGAGAAGATGCATTCCATGACGCAGGGCAACACGGGGCCCGGTGAAACTCCCACGTCACCTCGTGTCAGCACTAGAGGATCATGCTCTGCTGTAGAACCTACTCAGTACAACGGTCAATATGCGCTGTTGGTTGATGGGGATCCCCCACGCATTGTGGCTGTCGAACGAGTGCTTGAGGGAGGGCTCACTATTCATGGTGTTCCCATATTACCCCACCACGTGCGTGTGACGATTAACGAAATTCGAGATCCCCAGGCTAAGGTGCCTGTACCCACTCCAGAAATTAATTTTGTGGGGGAGGCCATAGGATCATTTATAGCCTAGCCTAGAGCATTGATAATGTCACACATCGCTACTCCAAAGGTATAATGTCTTTGTTATTAGTATTTCTATGTTAAGTTTAAAAATATTTGTTGATAACTCTTTGATGAAATTCTTATCTTTAGTTCACACATCCTCAAAAGCAGCTGATTCATGATAAAGTCATACATGAAGATGATGACATGGCTGAAGTAGAGGATGATCCTCTATCAAAGCTAATGACAAGATTACCCAGGTTGAAGAGAGCACCATTAGAACTATACTGGGATTTGAGAGTATTTGGTCTGCCTCCCCATGTGTCAGTATATATCACATTGCTTGATGCATTGGAGGTGATTGGGGGAGACAAGATGTTGAATATTTCCATCATTCAACTATGGTGCATGTAAGATAGTTAATTTTGTCTTCCATATCTCTTTTTCTTTTATTCCTATAGTTTCTAACAACTTAACTTTGTTGTTTTAGGTACATGGACACAATCGTTGTAGACCAAGGTCGGTCTTCCATGTACGGATTTTTTGAACCTTAGACCATTCAACCTTCTGGTAACACACTTGAAAACAGACAACATTATTTGCAAACATGGATGGATGAGTCAAAAAGAGACGTATAGCTTGTGTCATACATTGATGGGTAGGTGTTGTTATATGTAAAAGTTCATTATTAAAGTTTCCTTAATTACTTAGTTAAATAACTATTTGTCCTTTGTGATAGGTCGCACTGGCAACTGATGGTCATCATTCCCAAACAATGTAAAATTATATGGTTTTGTTTGTTGCACAAGAAGATGAAAAATGACTTGAGAACCATGCTTCAAGGGTAAGTGTTTCTCCAAAAATAACTTTGAATTTGATGTTCAACTTAAACTTTTATGATAAATAAAGTTATGATAATTTTACTTTGTGTTTTCAATCTGTACAGAGTTATTGGTAAATCTCTAGGTCAACTAGTTCAAATTTTATATCCAAAGGCTGTAAGTCATTTATAGTTCTAATTCAATTTCTATGTTATTGAATGATCTAAATTCTTGACTATTTAGTTTGTCATTTTAGTGTAACCAGCAGCAGGATTCATGGGAATGTGGCTTCTATGTCATGTGTTGGATTAAGACCATCATTCGAGCTGTCATTGCAGATGACTGGAATGAGGTAATGATGCATACCTTGAATACATTACAAATCAAATTCATCTTTAAACATATATGAAACCATAATGAATCTTTCTTCAATTTTGCAGCGCTTCAAGAGTACATCTCCTATACCAGAGGACATGATTAGGAAAATAAGGCAGGAGTGGACAACTTATCTTTTGCAAAGATGGAGTTAGGAACATTTTTATTTGTTGTTGAACATTGCTTAATTTTAGTTTTATAAGTTTATATATTGATAGTTTTGGTATTGGATTATTTTGTACATTAAGTAGAACTTTCTTTATATGAAACACAAATATATTATACTATATATTGTTCTGGGACGATTTTCTGCTTTTCAGGTGTGATTTTAATGCAAAAATAAATTGATTTTTAAAAAAAAAACACTCAGTAGACGTCGGTTAGTGCACTGACGGACGTCTATAGACGTCGGTTAGTGCACTGACGGACGTCTATAGACGTCAGCCAGTGCACAAACGGACGTCCAAACCCCCTAATCCCTAAACAACCCGTTCAGGCATATAGACGTCCGGGGTGGCTTCAACGGACGTCTATATAGACGCCCGTTGTGTCAGCCCGGACGTCTATATAGACGTCCGACCTGACACAACAAACGTTTGACTAACGTCACCCACAAAGACGTCGGGTGCAGGTCGGACGTCAAAAAGCCAAAAGAACATACGTCTAAAGTCAATTTTGCACTAGTGATAAGAATTAATTATCACATCTCTATTTTTTTTTCTCCACGTTATCATTTTATTTTTTTAATTGATGATTATTTTATCTTACTTACTTGTATTAGAATTTTCTACATTATTTAAAAAATGTGTACATATTTATTTAATTTGTGCTTATTCTGTATAGTGTATTTAGACCAGTATTATTTAAAAAAAAAAAACTGAGGTACAGAAATAAAAGCCCCTTTATGATGGTATTAATTAGACCCGCATTTTCTGCGGGCAATAATGAACTTGAAGGCCCATTATTTTCCTGTGTGCAAGTCGAAATAAGGATTTGCAATTAATTTACTTGTTTATATATATATTTTTACGTTTTTTTTTATAAAATCAATATTAAAATACGTTTTGATAAATTTGTGAAAAGTGAACATTATCTATATTGTTCTTTAAGCAATCGATTAAGTAAATGTAAAAAACTACTATATTGTTCTTTAAGCACTCCATTAAGAAAATGTAAGAAACTAATATGATACCTGAGTATGGTTTCATCCTTGCACCTTCATGTATCTTGCACCTTCATGTATCTTGCACCACTACTCTTTCTCTCACTCTTATGTCACATTCCAGTTGTTTACTTGTTAACAATATATGATTCTTCTTAGATAGACAAAAAAAAAGGTAATTAGAGGAGTTAATGATATGATAACGTTTAAATTAGTAAAAAATTGAAAGAAAATATTCAAATATATAAAAATGAATAAAAATATGAGGCAAATTCATTAGTTTTTTTAATCTCTTGAACAAAAATTGAGAAGATAAAGTAAAGTTGTTTGATGATTTTTATCACATATTTCCAAAAATTCAAAGTTCAATGACAATGTATTTTTCATATATATGTTGGGTGTAACCTAGAACATAGAGTATTAGGATTGATAGGTGTATTAAAATAATGAGACCGAATATTTTATTATAAAATAATCTTATAATATAAAATAGAATTGTATAAAATTGTCTCATTATCTAAAATATCGTCTATCTCTCTAAACTTTTTTTCTTTTCGTTTCCTCTCACATCTCTCTACAATTTTCTACTCCTACGTTATATGTTCGACGATCAAGAGGTATCTTGGTGATCCTTGCAACAAGGGCTACCTTTCCAACTGATCAAATTGTTGATTAGAGCAAGTAAGTTTCGTTCCCCTTTTCTTGGTATTTTCTAAATTTGTGATCATGCAAAGAATCTGTTTTTTCATGTGAGTAGAGTCTCTCTTTCTTGATTATTGACTCAATTTAGGTTTTAAGATTTATCTCCAATAATCAATCGGTGATTTGTAGGTTTCTCTATGTTTTCTTGCGGTGTAAGCAATGATTGGGGTTTTATAGAGCTATACATATTTTATTGAGGCAAGGGAAGCTAAATTTTCTTTAATTGATGTTTTACATGAATATTAAATTATTTGGTTAAAGTTTATGAGATAGGTTAGTTGTCACCAAGTTCTTTGAGTGCTTTATGTGTGTAAGGATGAAATGATGCTGTGATTAATATTGTATGATGGCTTCAAGTGTAATTAAATGTTGATATGTTAAATTTTCTATTTGGAATGTGTATATTGGAGTTAGAGGTTAAGAAGTTGAAAGTGTAGAAGTTTTTATTTGTGTTTTGGGAGAAAAATGTGATATCTTAAATGATGAAATGGTGAAAATAGTTGGTGAACTTGCTGGTTGCCATTGGGGTTGGTTATGAACTGTTTTGGGACATGTTCAACATTTTAAATGGGAGAGATTTGAGTTAGGAGTGTGTGGTGGTGAATGTGTAGGGTTCAACTTGGTTTAGAACTCAATTTTGAGGAAGTGAACTAGTGAAAACTTGAGTTGAGGTTTTGTACTCAAATGGTCAATTTGAATAGTATTGGTAAGTCATTTGGGACTTATTAGGGTTCCTTAGTTGCTTGAAATTGTTTCAAAAGTGGTAGAATGCAATTTGAGTCCATAGGTTGAAGTTTGGTAGATTTTGAAGTTTAATTTGGTTGTAAACACTTTAGAATGTCAATTTAGGCACACTTGGTTGAGTATAATTAAGTATATAACACGATTTAGGAGTGTTAGAAGTTGGGAAGGATGCATAGAATGGGTTTTGAGTGGTTGAGTAATGCAAATTCTTTAGTTTTGGTGCTGCAGAATTATGTAGTCTCACTGAGCGAAATCCCCGCTAAGCGAACTCCTTGCTGAGCGAGAGGTGAGTGAGCAGAACCCACTGTTTCTGTTTTCATTCAACGAACAAACTTGGTGCGTTAAGCGAATGGGCTTTAGCTGAGCGAACAGACTTGGTGCGCTAAGCGAGTGGCTACAAGGTCTGGCACATTGTCCATGCATTCGCCCAGCGAATTGAGTCTCTGAGCGAGCAAGTTGGGGGTCTGGAACACTGTCTATACTTTCGCCTAGCGAGTTGGATCACTGAGCAAGAGGGTTGGGGGTATGAAACAATCATTTTATTCGCACAGCGAGCTGGGTCATTGAGCGAGAGTTGGAGAGGTATGTCACACTGTCTGTGTATTCACACAACGAGCTAGGTCACTGAGTGAGAGAACTTTGTGGTCGCTCAGCGACTAGTCCGGGGGATGTTTTATTCTTTCCATTCTTATTTCCTTATGGAGTGAAGTTACATTTTGATTCATTGTGAATGGTATGAAAGTGTTTATGAGATTATGTGGTTATCAATGTTATGCATTGTGGTTTCAAAGAGAAAGTATATGGTTTCAATCATGGTTTCAAATGGTGTGGAAGAGAATTATAAGGAGGCAGTGGTGGTTTGAAAGGTTGTAAGTAAGAATATGAGAAGCTCAGTCTTGGAGTTCATCCTAAAATTCTAATGGTTACCTATTCTCAAGTAGAGAAAGGAGAGGTATGTCGTGAGAATAACAGGAAGTCCTAGTCTAGGGGCTTTACCTTGGCCTAAGGCGAGTGATAACGGACTAACCTTGTGTGGTAGCTTGGGGTGGGCCAACTATTTCACCACAACAAGTGCACAAACTGCCATAGCTACTTATTCATACTAATCTGGATGGTCAAGTGAAAAGAGTCGTCATGCATAACAAGTGCTTTGGTTGGTTTAAATGTGTGATGTGTTGTTGTGTGAATGTTTGTTAATGTGTGTGTGTGTACACCTCTTTAGGCTAGATTTGTGATTAGTTTTGTTAAAGAGGGTTGTAACTAAAGTTTAAATTCTATAGTTATTTTTGGATGACTGTAAAGTTTATACTTTATACTCTAGTTATAACTGATCTATCATATCAAACATGTGATGACTATTATATAGGTAAATGCTATATTTTGGGATGTTACATTGGGAATAGTTTAAATGTAAGTATAACTTCTATATTGAATAGAAATAATAAATTTCTTTCTAATGATAACTCTCTTAAAAAAAGAACTCATCAATATTAGAGTCATTAATTTATCTTAGAGATAAACTTAAACCTGTGTGACATGAACAACAACAAAACACAACAATACTATAACCATAATAAAAGTCGTATAGTCACTCCCTATAATTATACTCATATCATACATACATACATATATATATATATATATATATATATATATAATCTTTCTCTAATGATAAATACTTAAGAAAAACATCAATAATGATGTCGAGTTTGTTAGATCAATAACCATACTAGATCAATAATTAATGAAGAACAATCAAACTATCTTATGTAATAAACTACTTCCAATTATATTAAGAGAAGTATGTAGAAGCGTGTTTGGATTGACCATTAAAAACAATGTAGATGGAAGAATGATATCTTATCTTCTAAATGGAGCGCTTTAAGTTCCCTTATAATTTTCTCTTTTGATGGAGATGAAGAGAAAGAAATAAGAATAATTGTGTGTGGTCACAAATGGGGACCATAACCCCTTTACGTAACCTCTTTCGATATTTTTTTTCTAAAAAAAATCAATATTCCTAATTTGACCTCTCATCAAATTAAAATATTGGATATGATATCTACACAGTTAGCCATAAATAGAACTAATTAGATCACTATAATATTTTGACTAATAATATAATGGTGTTAACATATTTAATTTAATATGTGTGTGTGTGTCAAATTGCTAACAATCTCCTGTTGGTTACAAATATATATCCTTATAAAACTTTATAAATGTGTTAGACTTGATGAGCTCAAAATTGTAATTATATACATATTCAAAAGTTATTATCCATTTATTGCATCAAAATATAGATAAATGTTTTACCCATAATGTTTTCTACAGAACTCTAAATGAGATGTTTTTTTTCTTCTGGAAAATAGACTTAAATATCTTTTCATTAACATATAGAATGTAGAATTTGGACCTCTGGTCTGGTTGTAGTAAATTTTTTAAAATTGGAGTTTAAACTAGTGCAAAGAGTTTGAAGAGATGAAGATGTTGATGTTGTATGACCTTGGTAGGTGTCCTTCTAGGAGGTTAGGCCAACCATGAAGGAGAAGGTATGAAGAAGTCTAGAAGAAGACAATTTCATAAAGTGAGAACTGAAGAAGAGAAGTCTTGCAATTTTGGCAAAAAGACTTTACACTCAATCAAGTTCTAAGGATTACAAAAGGGTGTGTCTCGTTTTATAGGTGAAGGAGAAGGATAGAGTACATGAAATGTTTAGGAGCCTTTCCATCATTTGATGAGGAGGCTCATCATTAAATGAGGAGCATATGCATTAAATAAGGAGCTTAAACATTAAATGTGAGGAGTCTTATG
This sequence comes from Vigna umbellata, assembly GCF_018835915.1. The sequence goes on along the minus strand of NW_025915071.1, from coordinate 8,638 downwards.
CTTTGTAACTAACTTAGTCAAAACTTTTAATGCAAAGGATCCTTGCAACTAACTCCTTCTAAACCCATTTCTAACCCATTTTAGGTGTTACCTTATAACTAAGGACCTAATGGTGCGCTAGCTCTCTCTTAAATCCACCAAACCTTCTAAGCAAAGCTAAATAAAGTGTCTTGGCCAAATACAAGGCCTAAAAATGAGCTATATTACATATTTACAAAAGTGCTTTAAGATAAAGAAGAAGAGTAAAATGTCCTCCACAAGAGTAGAATCTTTGAAACTCCATGTTCTTCCATCTTCTTTGACCATGGCTCTTTAGGAGAGGTCCAATGTCTTCTAAGGCTTGAGGGAAAGCAAGAACAAGCTTGAAAGTCCTTCTTCTTCTTCTTCTAATCTCTTAGCCTTAGTTTAAGTTGATGTTCCCTTCATGAATCTCCGTTTAGTTCCCAAAATGGATTCCATCAAAAAGCCATGATTATTCTAGAAGAGTCTTCTAATGAAATTGGAGAAAAAGTCTCTTTAAGGTCAATCTCTTCCTTTTTGAATATAGTCCTTCGCCACAAGACGAGCCTTATACCTCTCCATATTACCTTTGGAATCTCTTTTGGTTTTAAGTATCCATTTACAACCAATGAGTTTTACACACCAATGAGTTTTACACCTTCTAGTAATTAGACAATTCCCAAGTCTTATCATATTGCATGAAGTTATACTTCTCATTCACTACTTAATCCATTTTTCTGAATTAGGATTTTGCATGGCTTGACGAAAGTTGACTAGGTTATCTTTCATCATACCATTATTTTCCTTGTTTTCTTAGAGAGTAATACCACACAATCATATGGAATACTATTCTCCTTTCTCTCATAGATCTTCGGAAAAATACTATCTCATGAAGCATAGATTCTTGAAGATTTTGAGTTTGTTCTTCATAACCAACTAAATTGTCTTGAGTGGGAGATTCAATAACAATATTTTGTAGAGGTTATGAACTTGCTTCATTATAAATAAATATATGAATTAGATAAGAAATTTTCATAAATTCTTCTTCTAAGATACAATCTTTAACCTTAAATATTCTTTCTCCGAAAACTCAATATCCTCAAAAAATGTGCGAGTTTCCGTCTCAAAAAATTATCTTTAAGAAAAACCTAGAAATAATAGTATGTACTCATAAAAATCATAACATTTTTATGTATATTTGTCAATTACGTTTTTTAAAAAATCAATATCCAATATGGTTCTTATCAAATTAAAATATTAAATATAATAATTATATAATTAATATTTCGTAATATATATATATATATATATATATATAATTTTAATCATAAATATAATTATTTAAATCATCTTAATATTTTCACTACTGATCGTAATATATTTAATTATTTATTATATATATCACCCAAATGCTAACATTAGCTATGATTAATGTTATCTTACATATTTGAATATTAAAATTTTCTCGTGTAATTATCTGTCCGATGGAAATTTTAAGAATATTATATTTAAAAGAACTTATTCTACATTCATTTGGTCAACTGATAATATACTATGTAAGGTGAAACAAATATAAAAATTCTATCTTACACTAATAATAAGAAAATGAAACTGTGCAAGTATAAGTAAATATCAGCCAAGCAGAAATGAATATGCCCTTGCAGCATTAGGACACAACCAACCTGCGAGAGTAGATGCTATCAACTGTTCACATTATATCATATTATACCCTTTGAGTCATTAATTTATACAATTTTCATGAGTAATATTTCATATGTTTAGGCATACATGACTGAAGAGTATTTTCAGTACAGTTTGTTTCTTTTGGTAGAACTTTGAAAGTAGCCATTTTTCCAATTTTGTTAAGCTATAAACGTATTATATGTGAAGCTTGCTTTTATACATATATATATATATTCTTTTGCAATGACAGAAAAGTAATTGAAAAAGAATCACCTTACCAAGGCATGTTTCACCAGAAATAGATATCCTTATCTTGGTTTGTACCTCACAGTCAAGAGAGTAGACACCAACACATTTCCAACGAAAAATTTTAAATTTTTTTTGAAGAAATTAAGTAGTAGGTGGCAAAGAAATCGAAGGGTACACGTGTTGAACTCAAAGCAGTGACTGCACAGAACGAGGTTCAACAAACGACACCTGTCCTTAACGTGGCAAAAGGTTCGATCAGGCTTAGGAAATTGGTCCCTGATATTTTGTTCTCTACGTGGGACAACCTCAGTTCCTCAATTCTTATATAATATGTTCCTGCATTTAACAGCTTTTTATCCTTTAATTTAGTAACTGTGTTTTTGTGTGGCGTCTCTGTGAGTTTGAACACACACACTGTGCAAGTGTTGCCACTTCCAAAACCTCTTCTTCCCAATTAGCCTTATAATCAAGTTCTGAAAATGTTGTAAGCCACACAAAAAGAACTGGTATTTGAGTTGAACACATTTTTCAGGTATCTTTTCTTTTATTTTTTTACTATATTTTTGTATACATTTATATTTATATAATGTAATTGTGTATCCTTGCTGATCTGTGTTGTCATTGCATTATTCATTCTGTCTTTTGGTTTGAATGAGTTATAGATTTCACATACCAGAATGCATGCATGATCCTTTGGCTTGACTTTCTGGATTATTTTTTTTTTACTTGTAAATTTATATTTGAACAAGAGACTTTCACCTTCGAATTTTCTTCGAGTTTTTACACAAAAGAATTGATAGAACATATAATTTTTCGTTAAGAATAGCCCACACTATGTCTAACGACTTTTTCTTTTGTTAACTAACTCACTTTTCAAATGATGTATCAGAGTTTACAAGTTTTCTATATTTTCATTTAATTATAAATTAGGACATGCTATTTCTTAATTTGTATTATAATTTAAAAAGTTATACTATTTTATGATTGAACAAAAACCTACTTTTTATTTTTTGAAATCTGGCCATTTTTATTTCTCTGAAAAGAATTACATTTGAGAAGAGTTGTAGTTGTTGTTTTTGGTATTTTTGTTTAGTGAAAACTTAACTCACTTTAAAGAAAAACTTGAACTTTATATTCATTACATTATTACTATCATTATCAATATACTTGTAATTTTGATTAGGCACATAAAAGAGTGAAATCCCCCTAAGAACAAGGTTCTAAATTTTGACCTCTTGAATTGGTACAATGTTAATGGTTACGGAGGCCCATCCATACCTACTGCACTTCTGTGCTGTGTGCCAATTAAACAGGTAGTTGCTTCGATATTTGTAGGCAACGCACTAGACAAAGGATTCAACTTTTGCTGCCATCCCTTGCCCAACTTCATACACTCATAATATTCTTTCTTCATGCACTTTCTTAAGTGGGATTCGGTGGAGACCAAGAATTTCCTCTTCAGTCCAACAAGAATCAAAATCCACATATATGTTTCTCCATACCCTTTCGGATAATATTAAATAACACAGCTAAGTTTTTTTTTTTTTTTCTTTTTCAATTGCTTTCTTGCACCTGACTGAGAAAAAAGGACTTCACTCTACTACAGTCTCTTACACATTGCAGAGAAAAAATTGTTTTTGACTTTTATCTGTGTATTGAATTTTACTATGTGGATGTGAGCTTGGGAAACCCCTTGTTTGATTCTCTTACTCATCAAATAGATGTGCTACAATTGTCACTACCACTGCGACATCTAGTTCTAGAGCTATGAATTGAAACATTCATTGCTCCCTTTAATTTTGATATATGTTTGGATTTCTATTTACTAACGCAATGCCAAAAATAAGAATTGAAAAGATAGTTTTTTGTTCTTTTATTAAGAACACAGTGCCATCATAATAAAGTTGTTTAGTTTCCCTCCTATTCATCTTTTGACCTTTCACAATGCAAGTGTAAGAATAAAGAGAACAAAAAACCAACGCTTGAAAAGCATGGTGGTGGCGGAGTCTGAGATGAACTCACAAAACGACGATGAATCTTCGATAGAGTTGGAGCAACAGCACGACGTCAACAAGAATCACCCATTCTCTTCATTGGGAAGAGAAGCTTCTTCCATCTACTCCATCACCCTCGACGAGTTCCAACACACGCTATGGGAGAATGGCAAGAACTTTGGGTCCATGAACATGGACGAGTTTCTCAGCAGCATATGGTGTGCAGAAGAAATTCAAATTTTAAACAACAGCAACAGCAGCATCAACGTTAGCAGCTTCTCACTGAATGAAGCTTCCGCAGAAAAAGGGTTGATAAGGAAGCAACCGAGCCTTCCTCGGCAAGGGTCTCTAACACTTCCTGCACCTTTGTGTAGGAAAACAGTGGACGAGGTTTGGTCTGAGATACACAAAGGACAACAACAACGGCAACCACAGAAAAACAACGACAATAACTGTGGAAGCGTTAATAATGATAACAATGCTCAAAATACCGATTCTGCCAGTCGCCAACCTACCTTTGGAGAGATGACTTTGGAGGACTTCTTGATAAAAGCTGGGATAGTTCGTGAACAGTGTGCCATTGCAACGCCAGTTCCAGCTTCTACAAGTCAAAATCAGCATTTGCAGCAGTATGGCTTCTTTCCTAATAACAACCGTACAATGGAGCCTTCTTTTGTCGGAAGGCAGGTGATGGGGCTTGGTGGCGGCGGTTTCGGCGGTAGTGCTGGTGGGAATGTGGTTAGACCACCTTATCAGGCGGTGACTAAGGGTGGTGGTGGGGGTGGTGCAGTTGGACAGTCTTCTGGGTATCCGGCGGCAGTGCCGTCAGCGGTTTGCTTTGGACCGAGGGCGGTGAATGGTGGCGGTGGTTACGAGGCAGTGAGCAACGTGGGAGTGGTGGCGCCGGTGAGCCCGGTTTCGCCGGAGGGGATAGGTACTGGTGAAAATTTTGGTTCCAGATTTGGGATGGACAAAGTTGTGTCAAGAGGGAGAAAGAGGGCGTTTGATGGGCCTGTGGAAAAGGTGGTGGAGAGAAGACAGAGGAGGATGATCAAGAACAGAGAATCAGCAGCCAGATCCAGAGCAAGAAAACTGGTACTTTCTGCATTTCATGATTAAACTGCATTGATACGAAGCTAGATGTCTTGTCTTGTTAATCATTGTTCTTGATAAATATGCTTTTTGTTTGTCTGGTTCTTAGAAATTATACTGTGAAATTTGCACTGCAGCTTTCATAGTTTAGATTTGAAGTTCTGTTCTTCCAATTTTTATGAGGGTTACACACTTTCTTTTAGCAATACAACTTCTCTCCAAAAAGGAGTGAGAAAAAGGAAAATTAATCTACAAATGAAGTAGTTTGTCCCTCTTGAAAATATGTTACTAAATCAACTCCTAATTTAGCCACAGGATCTGGCAACTTGTTTTGATATATTCTTTTTCAAAATTTAGATAACAAGGATATCAAATTGTCAGTAAAATTTTGTTGGCTGCCACATGCCTAGGTGCGTTGTGATTTTCAGTTGGTGAGCTCCCGCATCACTGATAATTGAGGCAGGCAAAACAGTTAGGCTAATTAATTATAAAAGCACCTTTTTTTAACATTGTATAGTTTACTCTTATGATTCTTCTTTATTGATAAACTTTCTTTCCCGTAAGTGACAAAAGGGTGATGTAAAGGGGTAGCGTAAAAGATGTTAGAATAGGCTTTTTCTTGTTAATTAAACTGATTACCTGCTTTGGAGGAAAAGGTAGAGAAAAAGGTACCTGATTAGATAAGTAGGATTACTTTTGAGAGCTTTTGGCCTTAGAAAACTTCCCCCTGTATAAATTCAAACAAAGGAATGAAATTGCAGTAGAGGGATAAAAAGTTTTAAACCTGTAAAATACAAAATGGTTGCTTTCTTATCTTAAACCTTTGAACATAATATTGTTAATGACCTTTCTTTTCGTGGTATTATCTTTCACTTTTGCTTTGGCAGGCATACACAGTTGAATTAGAAGCAGAATTGACCCAGTTGAAAGAAGAGAACGCCGAACTTAAACTATCACTGGTATGCCAACTATATTGTACTTTGATCAATGTTGAAGTTCTTTCTTTATTTTGTATATTGTACCCAGTAATTAGATTCCATATCTAACATGGATCATGCTTCTATACATAGGCTGATCTTGAAAGGAGAAGAAAGCAACAGGTAACTAATATTCTTATGCAATTAATCACAAACATTTATTTATTCTAAGATTTAGGTAATGGTTGTCCTTTCAAATTCCCTGAGCATAAGAACATCACAATGTGAACTACAGTCACCTTTTTTGCAGCATTTAGAGGAAGGGAATTGGAGAGTTCAAAACAACCTTCAAAAGGCCAAAAATAAATCGAGATCATTGAGAAGGATCATGAGTTGCCCTTTATGAGAAAATGATCTGCATCTATAAACAGTACTGACAATGCTTAGATTTTAGCACAGAAAAGACTCCATGACGCAAAACTAAGAAGAAAGCAGCAGGACATAGAAAAAACACTGAAACTAATGTCAAAGCCAATAAGGGAAGTTCGTGTCGATCAAAGGATTAGTTTACTGTTTTTCATGATGAGTGACCGGTTAGTGAAACATAGTAAATATATGTAGTTGCTTGTGTTATATTAATAATATTTTCAGTGTCAAATAAATAAAATCATTTACACTAGTTTTCTTGGTTTCATCAGCGGTCCATTACGAATTTATAGAGGAAATAAACCGAGTGGGATGAACAACGGCTACTCCATCAAATATTTTACAACGGTTGTATAAGCTTATTGCTAATTACTGCATTTCGTAAATAAAGTAAAATAAAAACCAATTTAGTATTCTTGATAAGTTGAACAGCTATATTGTATAAAAAAAGTAGCATAGTCATTCTGTTTGGTCATGTTCGAATTGAAACATTCATTGCTGCTTTTAATTTTGTTATATTTTTACGACAACAAAAAATTGTTAAAATATATTGATCTTATTGAAAAGGGCAGACAGTTACCAAAGTTACTGTAAACTAATCATATCAAAGTCACACTACTTTAATTCAAAATATTTTTAAAGTTGAGGCTTTAATTTAAAATATTTAAGGTGATATAATTTTGTTTAAAGTATTTTTAAGTGAAAATATTATAAAGTGAAATCGTATTATCCTCGCAATTCTTTATCTTCGCAATTTTTATCCAAACTGAACTCCACTCGAGTTAGGAAACTTTAATTAACTTCAATTTAGAATGCAAAATTAAAGTTGCCTCGTCTTGATCATTTTATAACACGATTTATTCATATTTATAATTTTTTTTAAATTAAATTTTTTAAAAATTTATACGGAAACATTGTTTTTGACCATAAAAGCACAATTTATTCATATTTGTGATTTCTTTTAAATTAAATTCTTTTAAAATGTATACGGAAACAGTGTTTTTGTCCGCAACAGAAAAGGAAATCTGAAATAGAGATGGAAATTTGAGATAAAAATAATAATAATAATAATAATATTTTAATATACATAAATTTTTTATTCTATTCTTTTTTATCATTTTCTTTTTAAAATACAAAAAATTATTTTTTAATGATCATTATATCATTCTAATATATCAAATAAATATAAATGTAATCGTCCTACCATTTATTTTAAAAAATAATATTATTCAAATGAGTTGTGCATGAACCACGCTAAAAAGAATGATGAAGCTAAATTTTATGATTGATAGGCAGTGAATGATTCCATAAGTGAACAGGGAAAGCAAAATGTTTGGTGAAATTAGTACACTAGAATTTTTATGAATTTCATAAAAGAAAATATATTTTTATACACTTCTATATTCATTTATTACATTATTTTTTATTCTTCTATTGATTAATTGTTTCTATTGATTAATTTTGTCAGTGAAAACATTGGAATTCATTGGCAAAATCAATGGTTAAAGTCATTGTTAAATATTTAATTATATTAGTTATAAAATGTGGGGCGAGATGGGTTAAGTAATTTTATCAGTTCCATAATCTTTATGAATGATGGTAATATATATAACGTCATTTTAAGATATCACAATCTAAATCGATTACACGATTATACATGTATGTATTTAGTATTGTTTCTATACAACTTAGGATTTATGTGACATCCCAGAATATATAGCAATGTATATATAGAATGCATCGATTATAATAATAGAAAGCAGTTAAGAGTCACAATAGATAGGATTAAGGAGTACAGTTATCCAAATCTGGCTGGGAAGTTTTAAAGCTTAAAGTACAAGTTCATAATTCTCCAAAATACATGATTAAATAAAGATTCAATGGGACCTAAAGAGTGTTTCCAAAAATACATATCATGATAAAATGAAGGCTAGAAGTCTTTCAAAATAAAGAGCAATTTAAATTAAGAGCTAGTAGAAATCCTAAGCACTAGGGGTTGGGTCTTCCTCAACTTCCAAAGCTTGCTCCAAAGGTACATCATCACCTACTGCTCACATCCAAAGGATTGGATGATCATCGCAAGGGGGAAAGCAAACACATGCAACACATACAAATGCAAGGGTGAGCTAGGTCTCAAACAATCATACAATTCATTTTCAATCAATCTAGCATTTCCCAGAATATTCATACACACATAAACACCTTAGTCATCATAAACATAAGCATTTATTTCATAAAACTCATCAAGACAAGCATCCTATCATGTTAAGACTCTAG
>NW_025915065.1:0-25285 GCF_018835915.1 Vigna umbellata | reverse complement strand
TGCATATTTATGGCCACATTTATGCGTTAAAGTTCAAATTTTTTATAGAATAATTGTGTTTAAATGATTGATTTTAAGTGAATTTGTGATGATTGAAACTGTTGGGTTTGGGAATTAAAGAGACGTAAAAAGTGAGTTTTAGTGCATAAAATATTCTTGGATGTTCTTACGTTTGTTTGTGCAGTTGAAATTATAAGTTCTATTGGTCTAAATGGCAATTCAAAGCCCCAAATCAGATTTTATTTGGAAAATAATGTACAGATGGGTCAAACAGACAACTTTTACTCTTGCACCTCCTAATTTCCTTACATACACCCCTATTCTCTTAAACAGGCCCAATACTAAGCCAAACATTAACCCTATTCTAAATACACCTCCTTAATTTTCCTACCCATACCCCTCCTAAGTTATACTCCACCAGATCATGCCACGTGTCCAAATCCTCCCCACACAGATCTAGCCAACCATTTTCCGCCACTTCAGCCCTAACCCATTAGCATCATCTTCCACCTTCTTCACAGAAACCCTAGCCGCCAATGTCGCCAATGCCGTCAGCCGCCATTCCGCTTCCGCCACTCCTGCCAATGCCGCAAGTCGCTGCCACAGCCAGAACACCATCTCCTTCCTTTCTCGCCGGCGAATCAACGGACCACCACGGTGCCTCAACCAAGACGTCGCTACATCACCGTGAAACCGCGAACCGCCTCTCCATCCGTGCCGCCACCATCTCCAACCTTGCCACCAACCTCCACCGCGACCATCACTCCACCATGTCGCGCATCTCCTCCATTGACGCAAGCTCTGCACCGCATCATCCGCAACCTCCGTTCATCTTCTTAATTCTCGGAACCCAATCGCGATTCTGCCATGGATGCCGCGTCGCCGGCCACCACTCCGTCACCATCTTCATCATGCAAAGCTCCTCGCATCTCTAACAGAAATCAAAATCGCGCTGCTGTTCGAAAGTCACTGCATGGATCATCTTCTTCCTTGAACCATGGCAGCCATCCACACCTGCAAAAACCCAAACAGAAAATAGCAAATCTGCGGATCTGCAAAACGCAAAGCCGCCGTAGGAGCAAACGGGAAGCCCTTTTCCAAATCTGAAAACCTAATTTTGGGTGCAGTGGGATCTGCCATGTGTCAAGCCGTGATTGGTGCGTGTAAGCTGGGTCAAATCTGGTCAAAGGGTGGTCAAACAGGGGTCTTTCTTGCAATTTCAGTAATTAAAAAGGGGGCTAAAGTGCAGATAAAGGAAATTTCAGGGCATTTGTGCAATTTTAGAAAGTCAGAAAAGATAAAAAATTAAAATTCGGTTGTTGAATTAATTTAAATTGGGAATATCAACAGAAAATATCTTCCAAATAATGTTATAATTATTTAAATCTTTTAGTTATTTGGAAGATATAAGATAAAAGATTCTNGTCATACTTGCCGATTGTGAAACAAGTTTGTGACATCATATTTTGGTGATCATAAATTTGTCCATCACTTAGGCAGTAAAATTTTGCCATCTTTGGTGCATCCACCCATTTTGGAGTTGAAACCTTTACCATCCCATTTGAAATATGCTTATCTTGAGAGCGATGGGAAACTCCCTGTTATTATATCTGCATTGCTTACTGATGAGCAGGAAAAACAGCTATTACAGGTTATCAGAGACCACAAGAAAGCAATAGGCTGGACTTTAGCAGATATTCCTGGTATTAGCCCTTCTTTTTGCATGCATAGAATACATTTGGAGGAGGATGCTAAACCAGTGAGACAACCTCAAGGAAGACTAAATCCTCAACTGATGGGGGTTGTAAAGAAAAAGGACATCAAGTTGCTACAAACAGATCTTATATATTCAAATTCTGACAGCACTTGGGTGGACCCTATTCATGTGGTTCCCGAGAAATATGGAATCACAATGGTCAAGAACGAGAAGGACAAGTTGACTCCTATTCAAGACAGAGGTGGGTCACATAATGTAGTAGTTGACCATCTTAGTAGGATTGAAAAGGGAAAAGATAACATTTCTATTCAGGATGACTTTTCCAATGAAGTCCTACTAGCATTCCTTCCACCATTAAGGAGGTAAGTTCCCTCATACCTTTTCTTTGCATTTTATATATAAGGCATACATTAAGGACAATGCATAGTTTAAGTGTGGGGGTGTGGGGAAACAATTAATTTTGTTCCCTATTTTGTTTTTCTATTTTGTTTGTTTTTTAATAAATATTTGCATTGGATTTGAAAGTTTGAATCAGTAACTGGAATGATCATGAATTCAAGAGAAAAAAAATGAGTCATGTTGATATGAGTGGATTACTTTTATGATTTGTTGATTGAGTTGACTTGAGAATTTCCTGATTAAATATTTTGTGAAAGAAATTTGAACCGTGTGAGTTTTGGACTTAATGTTAAGGATGGACCACCATGTGCCATACCTACTTTTCTTGTGTGATTTGTCCATGTTTCGTTGATACTGTAATAGTTAGCTTGATTCTGTGTTGTGCAACTAAGGAGAATATGCATGATTTGATATGATTGAGGCATTTCTTGTTTTAGCTACTTGGCCAAATAAACTTGTCCTAACATTAATCCATTAGAGCCCCTTTTGAGCCTTAAGCCTGTTTTACTTGTTTCCAGTCATTGTCAAATGAGAAAAGAAGAAAAATCATATGTTCGTTACCTTAGGAAAGAATAAGGAGTAATGGATTCTGTTAGAAGTAAAGTGATGAATAAGTGTGTGATCAGTACCTCACCCATAAAATAATAAAAAGAGCTAAAAAAAATCTTCCTTAAAAGAGAAACAAATATAGTTGTTTTTGAAATCAAATGTCATTACTCTTTCTATATTAATTTCAAAAGCCAGAAATTCCAAGAAAATTTCCTACTTTTGCCTTGTCCTCAATAAAACCTTAAAAAGCCCTCATGATCAATAATTACATGTTTACTGAAGTGTGTGAATGTTAGAGTCTAGCTAAATATCAAGGGTGTCTACTTACATGGGTATTTTGAGTGTAAACACAAGCCAAAAACACTTGGGAGAATTGGAGAGAAATAGATACATGTTGACTTGAGTGTTGTCTTTCATATTTGATTTTCTTGGGAATTCAAAAAGGTTAACTCATGTGTGAAGAATAAAGTGATTCCATTTGCATGTCCATGACAAAGTAATGCCTAAATGATTGATCTATGTTTAGTGCTACTCATTCTTTTGATCCAAATGCAAATATGAAATAAAATGATTCAGATCAAAGTCTTGGAATTAATCAATTTTACCCAGGAGTGCAAAAGGATAAGTCTGGGGTGTGATGACTGCATATTTATGGCCACATTTATGCGTTAAAGTTCAAATTTTTTATAGAATAATTGTGTTTAAATGATTGATTTTAAGTGAATTTGTGATGATTGAAACTGTTGGGTTTGGGAATTAAAGAGACGTAAAAAGTGAGTTTTAGTGCATAAAATATTCTTGGATGTTCTTACGTTTGTTTGTGCAGTTGAAATTATAAGTTCTATTGGTCTAAATGGCAATTCAAAGCCCCAAATCAGATTTTATTTGGAAAATAATGTACAGATGGGTCAAACAGACAACTTTTACTCTTGCACCTCCTAATTTCCTTACATACACCCCTATTCTCTTAAACAGGCCCAATACTAAGCCAAACAATAACCCTATTCTAAATACACCTCCTAAATTTCCCTACCCATACCCCTCCTAAGCTAGACTCCACCAGATCATGCCACGTGTCCAAATCCTCCCCACACAGATCTAGCCAACCATGTTCCGCCACGTCAGCCCTAACCCATAAGCATCATCTTCCACCTTCTCCACAGAAACCCTAGCCGCCAATGTCGCCAATGCCGTCAGCCGCCATTCCGCTTCCGCCACTCCTGCCAATGCCGCAAGTCGCTGCCACAGCCAGAACACCATCTCCTTCCTTTCTCGCCGGCGAATCAACGGACCACCACGGTGCCTCAACCAAGACGTCGCTACATCACCGTGAAACCGCGAACCGCCTCTCCATCCGTGCCGCCACCATCTCCAACCTTGCCACCAACCTCCACCGCGACCATCACTCCACCATGTCGCGCATCTCCTCCATTGACGCAAGCTCTGCACCGCATCATCCGCAACCTCCGTTCATCTTCTTAATTCTCGGAACCCAATCGCGATTCTGCCATGGATGCCGCGTCGCCGGCCACCACTCCGTCACCATCTTCATCATGCAAAGCTCCTCGCATCTCTAACAGAAATCAAAATCGCGCTGCTGTTCGAAAGTCACTGCATGGATCATCTTCTTCCTTGAACCATGGCAGCCATCCACACCTGCAAAAACCCAAACAGAAAATAGCAAATCTGCGGATCTGCAAAACGCAAAGCCGCCGTAGGAGCAAACGGGAAGCCCTTTTCCAAATCTGAAAACCTAATTTTGGGTGCAGTGGGATCTGCCATGTGTCAAGCCGTGATTGGTGCGTGTAAGCTGGGTCAAATCTGGTCAAAGGGTGGTCAAACAGGGGTCTTTCTTGCAATTTCAGTAATTAAAAAGGGGGCTAAAGTGCAGATAAAGGAAATTTCAGGGCATTTGTGCAATTTTAGAAAGTCAGAAAAGATAAAAAATTAAAATTCGGTTGTTGAATTAATTTAAATTGGGAATATCAACAGAAAATATCTTCCAAATAATGTTATAATTATTTAAATCTTTTAGTTATTTGGAAGATATAAGATAAAAGATTCTATCAACTGAATATTCAGAGTCCAAGCCCAATCAAGCCCTATATAAAGAGACCCAGGGGGGACTTCACTTCATACATTCTCTCGTACTCCTCTCACTTTTCTTTCATCTTGTATTCAACTCCATTCATGAAGAGCTAAGCATCTAGGGCTATTCTGCTGTAATTCCATGACGGATTCTGAGGTTACGTATAGTTAATGCAATTGTTTATTTTGATTATTGATTTAAGTGTTTCTCTCTCTATGTGTTTCATCTCTCTATCTTGTTAAAAGCAAAGATTTTTGCATCATAATATGTTTGAATCTACATGCATATTGATTATATGAGTTTTAGGGTTTCTAGGTTTAAATTGAGAATGTACTTTGATTTAATTTAGGAACTTTCATATGATTAAATGGTTTTTACAATTAATTGATAATGTACTTTGGTTGATTAGTAATAATTTCAACTATAATCAATTGAGAATTTACTTTGATTGATTAGCTTTTAATTTGGTTAGGAGATTTAAGAATATACATGATTAAACACAATAGAATTTGATTGAGAATGTACTTTGATTAAATTTATTGTGAATAATCTAGAAAGGTTTTTCATTTGATGGGGAATTTACTTTGGTTAAATGCATGATCGCCCTCAAATTAATTGAGAATGTACTTTAATTAATTTGAAACTTAAAAAATAATCAATTGAACAATTATCCGTGAATAACCGATGACGAATCTATCTTGGAAAAGCAATGGAATTAGCCTATTTAATCATAAAATGTTTTAAGTTTATTATTTGTTCTTTAAACATTCTCCGAACATCTTTTTTATTCATAAGCATTGCATAACATTCGTAAGAGTCAGATATTCAAAAGGAATTTCATGTTCGTTGGGAGATGACTCAGGCTTACTTTAGCCCTATCTACCTTCTTGAATACTACTTGGCAATACTGAAGTTGCCTTGAAAAGTAGTATTAATTTGATAGCTTCAACGACAGCTTATCAGAAGGTTTCATTATGATAATTTGACATATATCTACTAAATGCAATATTGTTTAGGATACAAACAAACTGGGTAGTTGTGTTCAAGAAACATATCATTGATGTTGGTAAGAACAACAAGTGTAATCTCCCTTATGGTGTGTTGATAGGAAAATTTTTTTCTCTTAGTAAAATTGCTCTTACTGGTGAAACTAAGATCACATGCTCCAAAAATAATCAAATTGGAAAAGTAACTCTAACATGCATTGGGTTAAAGAAAACTTCTCTAGGATGGATATTCAGTGATGTACAAAATTCAGCCAATGATCAAAATGCATTACCGGATTTTGATAATGAACAGATATTACTATCTCCCAAGTCTGAATTTGAAAATTTTGTGGTAAATAAGTTTGAGAAAGTCTCCAAAAGAGTTAGCATGATGAATGAATCACTCATGAAAATATGGACGAAATTATCAAGATTTATGCGGAAAGCTCCACATCAACAAAAGAATCAACTGAAGAGGTTGAAGAGTCATCTATAACAAATTAAGGGTCCTGTGATCATAATTTTAGTTTGTTTTGTGTGTTTTAGTTTACTTTCTATGTTAATTGTATTGTCTTGTGTTCTTCTGTAATAGATGGCTTTATATGTCATCTTTCTCTTGGCTTTACCTGATTGTATTTCAAGTTTGATATTAATGTTATCAGAATCTTTGGATGAAAAACACTAATGCTAAACTTTAAATGTGTGGCAAAACAACAGTTTGAAATCGATTACATTATGGGGTGAATCGATTAAAACTCGTGTATTTGCACAAACTTTTTCAAGTGTGATGTGAGAGTTTTTCACAGAGAAAAGTTTTCAAAACTATGCATAAAATTGTTACATAATCGATTGCATGCGATATGTATTCGAATAAATTTGTTGTTTTGAAATCTTTTAATGCTTGATATAACTGTCACAATAGCTATATTTTTAAATGTGTTGACCAAGCATTAAATGTTATTCGACTGCATTAATTTTGAATTCAATTAAGTGCTTTGACTGCTACTATCTATTATAACTGAATTGGTGTATTTGACTACATTAGTAGCAAAGTCGATTATGTTTCTAATACGAGTTCATCTATATATTGATGCGAATTTGATTTCTATAGAGACTTTTCTGATTCTAACATTTTCATATTTTCATATTCTTTTGCGGAAAAGTGTAAAGCTTACACAAAAAGAAAAAGCTCCAAAACACTAGTTTGACCGTAGTGATCAACTAGTTGTGATTTCTTGAAGAGCAAGAATTACCGAGTTTTCAAAGTTTGATCAATCTGCACATTTTGGTGTCTACTGCAAGATCAAGTTCTACAATCTACTAAAGATTGAGTTGAGTTCCCTGTTGTGAGTACAGGAAGAAGGACGTGTTGCGTTCTTGACTTTGAGGGTGCCTCAAAGGGGTTGGACTGCAAGAGAGGGGATTCTTGCTGCTAGTTTGTTTGTATACTGCCTATATTTTTATTAGAGGTTTAGAGATGTGTTTTATATTTTAAATGTGAGGTCTCTATAAAAACCTTGTTGTAAAAACCTTGATCATTATAGTGCATTGGCTTCTTGTGGTTAGAAGGACACTGGATGTAGGCTTGGCTGAACTAGTATAAAAACTCAACGTTTGATCTTTCTTATCCCTACTATGTTAAATTCAATTGATTATACTTTACACGCATTCGATTAAATTTCTGCTACATTGAAAATCTTTTAACTTGCGTTTCAAGAAAAGTATAAAGGCATCTCTTTTGGTGAAAAAGATTTTGAAAGTTTTAAATTTTATACTTCACCAATTCACCCCCTCTTGGTGTGAGAAATTGAGCCATTCTATTTTAATAGTTCGTCATCACTAAACCAGCCAAAAGGACTTTCTTCTCTGGCCAAAGAGGCAGGGTGCTTTTCAGGACGAGAAGATGAAGTGGCCATGACAGATATTGAAGAATTTGCAAAGACTTCTTGATTCAAATAAGGGTTTTCTGTTTCACAGTTTTGAGATAAACACGATGTATACAATTCTATCACACCAGATGATTATAAAGGCGCAAAAAGAAAAACACATACATAGGCCCATTCAAATTTCCAAAATAAGAAAGCCCATAACAGAGATTATTAATAAGTTTCATTAAATGCAAAGTTGATTTAATGATTAACAAAGTGATCTCAAAAACAAAGAAACACATGCCCATAACATATTCGATTAAACACTTAATAGAATCAATTAAAATCCGAGCAACTTAATTTTCACAGAAAACATTCACTCAAACAAGAAATATTAATATTATCGATGGATTTTTACCGACGGATCAATATCCGTTGATATATTTGAATTTCTGACGGAATTACCAACGATGTGTTTAATCTTTTTTAGTGATGGTCAAAAGCCTTCGGTAAGGTCGTCAGTAAGTGACATGAACATTATCGATGGATTTACCGAAGGCTTTTGGCCGTCGGTAAGTGACAAGCACATTACCGACGGATTTACCAAAGACTTTTGGTCGTCAGTAAAAAGAGCGGGAATTTTCACGCCCATTATTTCGCTTAACGACATTACTGACAGATTTATTGAAGGCTTCTGACCGTCAGTAAAAAAGCAAAAATTTTTCAACACTAGCTTTACATCGAGTGCCAATATATGTGGCAAACACTCATCTCTCCTCTCATTTCTCTACACCACCACTGCTCTCCACCATCACTGCTCTCCACCGCCGCTACCCTCCACCACCGCTGCCCTCCACCACCGCTGCCCTCCACCACCGCTGTCCTCCACCACCACTGCTCTCCACCGCTGCTGCTGTCCACCGCTGCTGCTCTTCACCGTCGCTGCCCTCCACCGTCGCTGCCCTCCACCACCGCTGCCCTCCACCACCGCTGCCCTCCACCACCGCTGCCCTCCACCACCGCTGCTTCCCACCATATTTTTGCAATTAGGAACATTTCTCTTACAAATATGAGAATTGTAGAGAAACTCTCCATGATTCCCTATGATTTTAACTATTGAAAATAAATTGGTTGTTTGATTCTTTGAAAATCAGTTTGTTACTAGCGTGATGCTTTTCTGGTGGCGGAGTTCATGAAAACGAAAAAAAATGACATAGAGCGAGGAAGGAAGAAGAAGATGAACCAGATCGTGGTAAATACCGACGGATTTATCGAAGGCCATAAGCCTTCGATAATTACCGACGACTTTATCGAAGGACAAAAGCCTTCGGTAATTATCGACGACTAAAATATCCGTCGATAAAGGTTACCGACAACGTTTTTAACGATGGTATTTTGACCGTCGATAAGTCGTCGCTACACGACCATTACCGACGGATTTGATACATTACTTATGAACTACGACCGTCGGTAATATCCATTATTCTTGTAGTGGTATTATTGGAAGTTAAAAAGGAAAAATAAAAAAAAAAGATAAAAATAATAAAACGGAGTGACCTTTGCCTTGGGACTGCATTTTATTATTGAAGCCAAAGGTCACCCCACAACAAGCCAAAGGAAATTATTCTTTTTTTCTAGAAATATAGTTTCGGAGCCTTAGATAACCTGTAGACATCCATTTATAAAGTTTCTGCTATAAACTCCATCTGTTAATTTTTTTTCTTTGTGTTTTTTGTTATTTCCTTCAAGGACAAAAAAAAACTTGAAGGAGTATAGAAAACCAAAGGAAAAGGTTGATAGATTTGGATTTCGCATCCTCTCAAAATGTTACTCCTCCTTCACTAAACTACAGAACTTCCGTAAACAAATTCATGTTAACTTTTTCTGTTGGTTTGTTATCGATTCCTCTACTAAACGAATAAATTTCTTTGTTAACGATGAAGGCATGGTAGCAAACCAAAGGAAAATGTTAACACTTATTAATTTAAAACAGATTCTATTCAAAAAAATCCTTCTGCATTTTAATAGAGAAAAATGTTGAAAGATTTGGATTTTGCACCCTTTCAAAACGCTACAACCTTCATTCACAAAAACCCTTCGGATCTTTTCATGCTTTGATTTTCATTTTTTACCTATGTATAGTGTTATTATTTTTTTTGTTTTTTTCGTTTCCATTTATAACCTACGTAATAATGGATTTCTTTTAGAAATCCTTCAAGTAATTTTACGTCGAATATGGAAGGAAAAATGACGTCCCTATGTATTTTTCCCAAATAATGTGGACGTCGTGTCAATATTGGAAGTGTATCTCTTAATTTTAACGTAGCATTTATCATGCCCTGCCAACAGTCTTTTCCCATATACCTGAACGTCGAGTGGTGTCAGTATTTGAAGTGGATCTCTTCGTTTCTAACACAACATTTATCAAGCCCAACCAACTATGTTTTCCCATATAAAGTTGGACGTTCTATTTGAATTTAAAAAGGATAAATAAAAAAAAGGAGCGACCTTTAGGTTTGGTTAATGAATAATATGTCACATGCCCAAGAAATTGGACGTTTATTGTTGGTTTAAAGGAAAAAGAAATAAAAAGGGAGTAATCTGGCTGACAATAATAGATCGAAGTCTGAAGAATGACGTTAACCTCTTCGTTTCATAACTTTTCTATTAATATTACATCGAGTAGCTTTACTAATCGACATACTATTGGCGTTCTAAAAGAAAAATAAAAAAAAAAGAGTGCAATGGTATATTCAATGTAATGATGTAACATTAAAAATTTCAATTACAATCATACAAATGATTTAATCAATTTAAACAATTCAATCACCATTCACTAATCTTATTGCCAAAAGAGAATTTTATTAATATTCAAAAGATGATTACAACCAGCAAAACAAAAGATGGCTTAAGAAGCCACTGATTACAAAATTAAAATCAAACAACGAAAATCCATATTCTTCTGTTGCAGTCAACCTTCAATTTACTTGAGCCCCAAGAATCTTTTTAGCGATTCTGACATACAAAAGATGATTACAACCAGCAAAACAAAAGATGGCTTAAGAAGCCACTGATTACAAAATTAAAATCAAAGAACAAAAATCCATATTCTTCTGTTGCAGTCAACTTTCAATTTACTTGAGCCCCAAGAATCTTTTTAGCGATTCTGACATACAATCTATTTTCACTGCATACCATTTAGCCCACTCCTCTTCTTTAGTTTTTGTAAAATTTGTTTTGTTGGCACTCCAAGATACAGAGATAGGATAGACTTGTTGATGACCAATCAAAACCTTTATATCAACCCGCTTGACTATGGAACAAAATGTTTCATCACTCATCTTTAAGTTGGAGTAGAATACCCTCACCAGAGTCAGATATCTGTGAGAAACCATAGTTTTAATCTTCCTTAGACTAAAAAGCTTTCGTTGAATGTCTTCATCACTAATCCAACCTGTAGGATTAGCATTCCTTGCAATCCGGGCAACCTTCCATTTTCTTCTTGATGATGATGAAGAAGCCATTTCTGATCAGATTCTGAAACATCTTTCACATTTCTAGGGTTTGTAACTCTTCAGTTTAGAAAACACAGAGTGCGTTTTCAAATCTAGTATTTATAAAGTTGTGCATCAAATCTTATCAGTTTCATGCCCAACTAAAATTTTCAATCTTATATATCCCATTAAAATAATTTCAGCAACGACGAGTTTCTAAAGCGTTTAACGTTTTATTATGCGGTTGAAATTGAACTCTGACAATATAAGGATTGACTTGATGGGCGACGAATTTCTAAAGGGTTCGACGTTTTATTATTGGGCGTATAGTGGCTCCCAACATTTTCTTTAAATACAGTTTTCGGATCCTTTAGAACTACCCTTTGAAAACCTACACTCAGAGCTTCCATAACCAAATTCATGTTAACTTTTTCCTTAGGAAAAATGTTAACACATGTGAATTTCAAAAACACTTCTGAATTTTAAAAACATTCTCCATTGTTTTTTATGTAGTTTCTCGTTCATATAAAAGCAGTCATATAGTTTGATTAAATCTATCATGTCCCATTGTCAGAAACAAAATTCTTAAACCCTTCCTGTAAATGTCTAAATCCTGTTCTCAAATGGCTTCTTCATCTTCACGGCGTGGAAAGAAGGTTGCACACCTTGTACGAAATGCTAGTCCAAATGGGTGGATCAGTGACGACGAAGAATGATACAAATTTGGATGTTATAGAAAACTTTTCAAGGTGGTCCCCTACAAGTTCTTGGATGTGGAATTATTCAGAAGGGAGGGGTTTATCTTTCAAGAATAGCTTGTAGATGTTGGTCTTCTAAAATTTGTAGAAATGACCGGTGATTGTTATCCTGACCTGGTACAGGTCTTCTACCACATTCTGAAGGTTCTCGATGGTGTTATATGCTCTCGGGGGAAAGGTGTCGATATGAAAATTAATGACCAAATATGGCTATATTTTACTGGTCTCAAAGCAGAAGGCTTCATGTCTCATGAAAGAAATTATGAACTCAACCAATGGACCAACAAGAAGAAAATTTATAAGGAATATCTGAGAAGTCCAACAAGGCTAAAGGTATACAAGTCGTATCTCCTTGATGGTTTGAAAATGGAAGAAAAAATGTGTGCTTCTGTACTTACTAGGGTAATACTACTTGGAAGATGTTTATGTGATCGTCTAACTACTACAGATTTATTTTTGGTTAATGCCATAGAAACCCGGATACCAACCAATTGGGTTGTTGACATGAGTGAGCACATGATTGAAATTGCAACTAGTCATGGACATATTCTGCCAAATGGTGTTTTTATCAGTTGTGTATTGAAGCATCATCAAGTTGATCTTACTGGTGAAAAACAATTTGGTGCACTTAATCAAATGAAATAGGAAAAGCGGCATTGAGACATAATGGTCTAAAGAAAACAAAAGATGCTTGGGTGAACAAGGATTGTGACGAAACTCCTTCTACCTTCACTCCACAAACTGAGTTTAAAAGATTTGTTGTGGATCAATTTCGAAGGCTTTCAAGAAGAATTTCAAAAGTTGAAAAATCTTTGATCATGATTCACAAGAAATCAGATGAAGACAATGCTCTAATAACTCCCTCAGCAAGTGAATCTGATGATGAAGACGACACAACAGAAGATGAGTCTATGGAGACATCTGACTCAGATTAGGAACAAGAGTCCATTTTAGTTTATTTTCTGAAATTAATGTAATATTTTAATATATTTTTGTATATTTTTGTATGTTTGAACTCTGTTTGAAATTTTAATATGTGCTTTTCATGGTTATATTTTCATATTTTTCCTTTGTTTAATTTTATTATGGGTGTTCTTTTTAAATCCTTGAAGTTTTATTACGTCGATTTCTTAAAAACGTCGACTTTTTAAAAGTTAAAAATAGGAAAAAATGAATGTTACGTCGCATATTGTAAAAGCTGACGTCAAAGATCAAGTCCATTTCTATAAACTATACTATAAATACACTTGCAGATCCTTAATCTAGTCTTCCACGTATAAAATTTAGTCGTAACTTGTCAGTCTGATATCCTATTTTTTATGTTTCCTCATAGCTCTTCCTACGTCATCACAAAAGTTAGTGTGACGCATGGAAGAGCTATAGAAAACATAAGAAATAAGTTAACAATTTGGATTTCGTTTCAAGTAGTACAATTTCATTCATATTCATAGTGATTACAATCAGATTAGAAATAAAACGACACAGAACAGAAACACAAAACCAACTCCACTCTAAAACTCTAAGCCTCTATTCTAATTTAGAATATTTCCATTGAATCCTACTCACTAGACTCTTAACTTGAATCTTCAGTTGGGGAATCATTTTTATTATTTTTCTCATGTAGAGCGTCTATCTTCTGTTCGAGTCTCTTGAGTTTTTCAACAAAAAATCTTTCAAAATTGGTTTCAGGGACGAAGTTGGTGCGGTCTTCATTTAGTGTAGGTGTGCTTCCAGAACTTTGAACCATATTCTCTTCATCCTTGAAGCACCATCCCTTTGTGGTCTTCACAAGGCCAATGGAAGTCAAGTTGTTTCGATTTATCACATTTGAGCAATTACAAGAGAATTTCTTTTCACCAGTAAGATCCACACCTTGAAGGGTCAGGATTTTACTGATAAACATAGCATATGGTAGATGTCGTGCATGTTTGGTTCCTGCATCAATCATATGATCTTTTATTACTTCCACCCAATTGGTAGGAACATCATTCTTGATGGCATACAATAGAAAAACATCTTCAGTTGTCATTCTATCTTGTACTTGTACAGGTCTAGTAGGTAAAATCACCCAAGCAAGAATGTGTGTTGTTATCTTTTCTTCTTTATTCAGTCCCTCATGCACATATAATCTTTCAATTGTGTATCTCCCAGGAAACCTTAACCAGTTACTGTACATCGTCAAATAAAATAACAGGCAACGTAAACAATAACCGGTGCCATTGCGGTAAATAAATTCAGTGAAAAAGTAAATATATCTCTAGTGATTCTGACGAAAAAAACATCGAAGATCCACAAAGCTTGGACGTTAAAGTGAGACTTTAAAAGGAAAAAGAAAAATTAATAAAAAATGAAGCGAATTTTGGCTTTTGTATGAAGATTAAAACGTCATATACCAGATGAATTTGACATAACATTCTGTCCACACAATTAATGGTCCCAACCACTCCAATGCCCTTCACGTCGATAAATAAGTAGACCATTTGAAAACCTATCCTACATAACTTCGGTAACCAAATTCATGTTAACTTTTTTCAACTGTTTTTGTTCTTTTCCTTCACTAAATGAAGACATTTCTTTGTTAACCATTAAGGCAAAGGGCTAAAATAGAGGAAAATGTTAACACATGAATTTCAAGTAGACCCTTTGAAAACCTATTCTACATAACTTCGGTAATCAAATTCATGTTAAATTTTTTCAACTCTTAGTTTTTTTCCTTCACTAAACGAAGACATTTCTTTGTTAACCATGAATGCAAAGGGCTAAAATAGTGGAAAATGTTAACACTTATGAATTTCAAGTAGACCCTTTGAAAACCTATCCTACATAACTTCGGTAATCAAATTCATGTTAACTTTTTTCTTATGTTTTCCTTTTGTTCCTTTACTAAGCAAATACATTTCTTTATTAACCATGAAGGCATGGGGGGAAAACACCAAAAAAGTTAACACTTATGAATTTCAAGTAGACCCTTTCAAAACCTATCCTCCATTACTTCCACAACCAAATTCATGTTAACTTTTTCCTTTGTCTTTTTTTTGTTTTTACTTCTTGGTTTTGTTTATAATGTCTTCCATCGTCTTTGGTCTTCATTTTGGATTAAGTGTTTTGTAAAAGGAGATTTCCTTTTGAAATCCTCTAAGTTAGAGGATGTCGGTGATCCCAAATAGAAGATGTCAATCACCAGGCCTTTGCGTCCAATGTATCCAATATTCGACGTCAACTTTATCAATTTAACTTGTCTTGGAGTTGTTTCCACCATAGGAAATCAAATAGCTCTAAAATCTAATGATAGAAGACAACTCCAAGACAACTTAAAAAACAATTCATACATTGTTAAATGACGAGGTTGAACATCTTCTATATAAAACTATTTTAGATCATAAAATTGTTTCAGCATTAAACATATTGTGAACCATTATTCTTTTTCCTAAGTGTTTCCCTTTCAGTAAGATAACTTAATCATTTTTGTACTATAAAAAGCATTTTGGTAACTTGAATTTCAAAGGCTACCTTCATATGAATTAAGACCTAAATGCGGCACTTTGAAATTCAAGTGAGCAGATTGCAATTTTAGGAACATAAATTATTCGAAATCTAAGGAAAAGAAAACACAAAGGATACAAAAACCATAAATCCTAATATGTTCAACAGAGAAACAAGATGGCAGAGATTACACGAAATTTAAGCTATATTTATAGATGAAATGATGACGTTCAAACATCATTCAGTGGAAAGTAATACATCTTTTTTTATTCAACTAAGAACTAATTACCGTCCAGCCCCCAGCAAAAGATGTGAAAAGCATTCTTGGAAACATTGTCCCACTACTCCACAGAGTTGGACATGCTATTGATTAAAAATTAAAAAGAAAAGAAATTTAAAATTAGATGATCCATTGACGGAAACTAAATCATTATAAAAACAGTACATCGTGTAATTATGATTAGAAACTGCCACATTGTATGAACGTCGAAGCCCCGTCAAATTCGACGTTAAAACATCATTCATTGATAAAGTAAAAAATCTCTTTGGATTCTGATATTGTATGAACGCCGAAGCATCGCCAAATTCGACGTTCAAATATCATTCACTGAAAATGTAAAAAATCTCTTTGGATTCTGATATTATCTCCTTGCTGACTAAACAAAGACATTTATATGATAAATAATGATATACGACGTCATTGATCACAAATATTTGACAGAATATCCAGACTTTTGCATCGATTGCAGTCAACACTGGATGCCAATTGTATAAATTTAATTTATATTGCAGTTGCTTCCACCATAAGAACAAATTGATGTTAGCCCCCAACAAAAGACGTTAAAAATATCGTTGGAAAATTCATATCATTAATGTCCCACTACTCCACAGAGTCGAACGTGCCATTGAATGATTAAAAATTAAAAAGAAAAAAATACTAAAAATTAGATGATTCGCATAGAAAAATTAAATCATTTTAAAAGCAATACACATGATTAATATCCTCAATGTCGAAGCCGCGAACAATTCGACGTTCAAACATCATTCACTGAAAAAGTAAAAAATCTCTTTGGATTCTTAAGAACTCCTTGCTGACTAAACATAGACATTACTATGATGAATAATGATATAGGACATCCTCGAGCACAAATATTTGACACTAATATCCTAAACGTCGAAGGCCACAACAATTCGATGTCCAAACATCATTCACTGAAAAAGTAAAAAATCTCTTTGGATTCTTAAGAACTCCTTACTGACTAAACGTAAATATTTCTATGATGAATAATGATATAAGATGTCCTTAAGCACAAATATTTGACATTAACTTTCTGAACGTCGAAGCCACGCTGAATTCGACATTCCAACATTATTCACTAAAAAAGTAAAAAATCTCTTTGGATTTTTATGAAATCCTTGCTCACTAAACGTAGACATGTCATTCAATGTCAAATTTATAAATTTAATTTGTCTTGGAGTTGTTTCCACCATAAGAAATCAAATAGCTCTGAAATCTAATGGTAGAAGACAAGTCCAAGACAATTTAAAAAANTGTTTCCTCATAGCTCTTCCTACGTCATCACAAAAGTTAGTGTGACGCATGGAAGAGCTATAGAAAACATAAGAAATAAGTTAACAATTTGGATTTCGTTTCAAGTAGTACAATTTCATTCATATTCATAGTGATTACAATCAGATTAGAAATAAAACGACACAGAACAGAAACACAAAACCAACTCCACTCTAAAACTCTAAGCCTCTATTCTAATTTAGAATATTTCCATTGAATCCTACTCACTAGACTCTTAACTTGAATCTTCAGTTGGGGAATCATTTTTATTATTTTTCTCATGTAGAGCGTCTATCTTCTGTTCGAGTCTCTTGAGTTTTTCAACAAAAAATCTTTCAAAATTGGTTTCAGGGACGAAGTTGGTGCGGTCTTCATTTAGTGTAGGTGTGCTTCCAGAACTTTGAACCATATTCTCTTCATCCTTGAAGCACCATCCCTTTGTGGTCTTCACAAGGCCAATGGAAGTCAAGTTGTTTCGATTTATCACATTTGAGCAATTACAAGAGAATTTCTTTTCACCAGTAAGATCCACACCTTGAAGGGTCAGGATTTTACTGATAAACATAGCATATGGTAGATGTCGTGCATGTTTGGTTCCTGCATCAATCATATGATCTTTTATTACTTCCACCCAATTGGTAGGAACATCATTCTTGATGGCATACAATAGAAAAACATCTTCAGTCGTCATTCTATCTTGTACTTGTACAGGTCTAGTAGGTAAAATCACCCAAGCAAGAATGTGTGTTGTTATCTTTTCTTCTTTATTCAGTCCCTCATGCACATATAATCTTTCAATTGTGTATCTCCCAGGAAACCTTAACCAGTTACTGTACAACGTCAAATAAAATAACAGGCAACGTAAACAATAACCGGTGCCATTGCGGTAAATAAATTCAGTGAAAAAGTAAATATATCTCTAGTGATTCTGACGAAAAAAACATCGAAGATCCACAAAGCTTGGACGTTAAAGTGAGACTTTAAAAGGAAAAAGAAAAATTAATAAAAAATGAAGCGAATTTTGGCTTTTGTATGAAGATTAAAACGTCATATACCAGATGAATTTGACATAACATTCTGTCCACACAATTAATGGTCCCAACCACTCCAATGCCCTTCACGTCGATAAATAAGTAGACCATTTGAAAACCTATCCTACATAACTTCGGTAACCAAATTCATGTTAACTTTTTTCAACTGTTTTTGTTCTTTTCCTTCACTAAATGAAGACATTTCTTTGTTAACCATTAAGGCAAAGGGCTAAAATAGAGGAAAATGTTAACACATGAATTTCAAGTAGACCCTTTGAAAACCTATTCTACATAACTTCGGTAATCAAATTCATGTTAAATTTTTTCAACTCTTAGTTTTTTTCCTTCACTAAACGAAGACATTTCTTTGTTAACCATGAATGCAAAGGGCTAAAATAGTGGAAAATGTTAACACTTATGAATTTCAAGTAGACCCTTTGAAAACCTATCCTACATAACTTCGGTAATCAAATTCATGTTAACTTTTTTCTTATGTTTTCCTTTTGTTCCTTTACTAAGCAAATACATTTCTTTATTAACCATGAAGGCATGGGGGGAAAACACCAAAAAAGTTAACACTTATGAATTTCAAGTAGACCCTTTCAAAACCTATCCTCCATTACTTCCACAACCAAATTCATGTTAACTTTTTCCTTTGTCTTTTTTTTGTTTTTACTTCTTGGTTTTGTTTATAATGTCTTCCATCGTCTTTGGTCTTCATTTTGGATTAAGTGTTTTGTAAAAGGAGATTTCCTTTTGAAATCCTCTAAGTTAGAGGATGTCGGTGATCCCAAATAGAAGATGTCAATCACCAGGCCTTTGCGTCCAATGTATCCAATATTCGACGTCAACTTTATCAATTTAACTTGTCTTGGAGTTGTTTCCACCATAGGAAATCAAATAGCTCTAAAATCTAATGATAGAAGACAACTCCAAGACAACTTAAAAAACAATTCATACATTGTTAAATGACGAGGTTGAACATCTTCTATATAAAACTATTTTAGATCATAAAATTGTTTCAGCATTAAACATATTGTGAACCATTATTCTTTTTCCTAAGTGTTTCCCTTTCAGTAAGATAACTTAATCATTTTTGTACTATAAAAAGCATTTTGGTAACTTGAATTTCAAAGGCTACCTTCATATGAATTAAGACCTAAATGCGGCACTTTGAAATTCAAGTGAGCAGATTGCAATTTTAGGAACATAAATTATTCGAAATCTAAGGAAAAGAAAACACAAAGGATACAAAAACCATAAATCCTAATATGTTCAACAGAGAAACAAGATGGCAACGATTAGATGAAATTTAAGCTATATTTATAGATGAAATGATGACGTTCAAACATCATTCAGTGGAAAGTAATACATCTTTTTTTATTCAACTAAGAACTAATTACCGTCCAGCCCCCAGCAAAAGATGTGAAAAGCATACTTGGAAACATTGTCCCACTACTCCACAGAGTTGGACATGCTATTGATTAAAAATTAAAAAGAAAAGAAATTTAAAATTAGATGATCCATTGACGGAAACTAAATCATTATAAAAACAGTACATCGTGTAATTATGATTAGAAACTGCCACATTGTATGAACGTCGAAGCCCCGTCAAATTCGACGTTAAAACATCATTCATTGATAAAGTAAAAAATCTCTTTGGATTCTGATATTGTATGAACGCCGAAGCATCGCCAAATTCGACGTTCAAATATCATTCACTGAAAATGTAAAAAATCTCTTTGGATTCTGATATTATCTCCTTGCTGACTAAACAAAGACATTTATATGATAAATAATGATATACGACGTCATTGATCACAAATATTTGACAGAATATCCAGACTTTTGCATCGATTGCAGTCAACACTGGATGCCAATTGTATAAATTTAATTTATATTGCAGTTGCTTCCACCATAAGAACAAATTGATGTTAGCCCCCAACAAAAGACGTTAAAAATATCGTTGGAAAATTCATATCATTAATGTCCCACTACTCCACAGAGTCGAACGTGCCATTGAATGATTAAAAATTAAAAAGAAAAAAATACTAAAAATTAGATGATTCGCATAGAA
Source organism: Vigna umbellata (assembly GCF_018835915.1). The sequence goes on along the minus strand of NW_025915065.1, from coordinate 5,264 downwards.
AAATTAAATCATTTTAAAAGCAATACACATGATTAATATCCTCAATGTCGAAGCCGCGAACAATTCGACGTTCAAACATCATTCACTGAAAAAGTAAAAAATCTCTTTGGATTCTTAAGAACTCCTTGCTGACTAAACATAGACATTACTATGATGAATAATGATATAGGACATCCTCGAGCACAAATATTTGACACTAATATCCTAAACGTCGAAGGCCACAACAATTCGATGTCCAAACATCATTCACTGAAAAAGTAAAAAATCTCTTTGGATTCTTAAGAACTCCTTACTGACTAAACGTAAATATTTCTATGATGAATAATGATATAAGATGTCCTTAAGCACAAATATTTGACATTAACTTTCTGAACGTCGAAGCCACGCTGAATTCGACATTCCAACATTATTCACTAAAAAAGTAAAAAATCTCTTTGGATTTTTATGAAATCCTTGCTCACTAAACGTAGACATGTCATTCAATGTCAAATTTATAAATTTAATTTGTCTTGGAGTTGTTTCCACCATAAGAAATCAAATAGCTCTGAAATCTAATGGTAGAAGACAAGTCCAAGACAATTTAAAAAAAGATTCATACATAGTTGAATGTTGAAGTTGAACATCTTTATATAATTATTTTATATCATAAAATTGTTTCAGCATTAAACATATTGTGAACCATATTTCTTTTTTTAGTAAGATAACTTAATCATTTTTGTACTATAAAAAGCATTTTGTTCACTTGAATATCAAAGGCAACCTTCATATGAACTGAGACATGAATGAGGCACTTTGACATTCAACCGAGCAAATTGTAATTTAAAGAACATACATGTTTCGAAATCTAAGGAAAGGAAAATGCCAAGGAGATAAAAAACATGAATGCTAATATGTTCAATACGGAAACAAGAAGCAAGGGATTACGTGATGGATGCAGTATTTATAGATGAACCGATGGCGTACATCGTGTAATTATGCGTACTATCTTGTTTGAACTTCGAAGCCCCTCCAATTTTAACGTTCAAACATCATTCAGAAAAAAAAACAACTAATTTGAGTTATATTCATATGAGAACAAATTGACGTCCCGTCCCCCAAAATTTGTGTACTTTTGAATCACCCGCGAAGAAGGTAAGATTTGGAGGGCTTGAAGTTAAAAAGTTTAATGTGCCCCTCTATATTCATATGATTCCACTCTCAACTTTGCTAATTTAATATAATCGATTCTAAGTAATAAAGAATCGATTCAAAGCATTATAAATTAAGAAATTCAAATAATGTTATTCATAGTATTTTTTATATCATAATCATTTATACTAGTAACTTATTATAATTATTAAATTATTCAAAATAATTTATCTCATTGATCCCCGTCGACTTTTTAAATTCGAGTTTTTTATAAATGCTTATGTGGTAGTCGTGATCACTCCGTTTCAAATTTATAGACCAATAAAATAGTGACATAGTATATTGTCAAAAAAGTTGGTAACATATAGTTGGTTCGTAAAAAAAATTTGTTGTCCCTAGAATTCTGACAAATCTCTTTCATGACCTTGCTCGTCCGTCTCGACTTTTTTAAATTTTACTTATGGTTCATAATACAAAGATAGAAACGCCACAATATAGGTATAAATGTTTAAGGCACCTAATTAAGCAACCTTAAAAGAAATATTTGACGCAAAGATGTTAATCTTTGATAAGAATCAGAGAACCAATAATCAAAAGAATCCTCTCTCAACATTGTAAATGCAAATTTATGACTTCCAAAATGTCTACATATGTATTTGGTGTCCCAATATATAGGTATAAATGTTCAAGGCACCTAAGAAACCCTAAAAGAAAGATTTGCCACAAAGATGTTAATCTTTGATAAGAAAAATACAATTTATTTTTGTTAACATATCGTTGGTCCCTAAGAAAATTTTTGTTGTTCCAAGAATTCTGACAAATCTCTTTAATGACCTTGGTCGTTCGTCTTGACTTTTTTAAATTTTACTTATGGTTCATAAGACAAAGATGGAAACGCCACAGTATAGGTATAAATGTTTAAGACACCTAACAAACCCTAAATTAAATATTTGCCACTAAGATATTAATCTTTGATAAGAATTAGAGAACCAAGAACCTAAAGAATCCTCTCTCAACATTGCCATGTCCCTAAGAAACCCTAAATGTTTAAGGCACCTTTAGTCTTATTCTCCGAACATGCATTTTGGGTCAACCAGTCTCCACCGTCAAACTTAATCTGCCTTAATCTTTGACCCAAACCATTCTGCTTAATTTTTGGTCTAGATCTGTCTGACTATTCACCATACACGCGGTCTCTTCTCGATCTTTGACTTGGTGTGATGCATCTTTGTTGTTAACTTGTCTAAATATTTTTGGATAATTATACTTTGATAACATTTTTTTGACAACATTATTTTCTAACTGACCTATCTTCATTTTGGTCCAAAATATTCAATATTAAAATCTTTAGTTTATCAGTCAACTTATTTTTTCTCAAACTTAAGGTATTATAATTTAAAAATAAATCAAAGTCTTTTAGTATAATCATACTTATATTTAGCCTAAAACATTCATTTCAAATTACTTTAAATAATATAATAATATTTATTCACTGACAAAAGCACAAAAAAAGAAGAAAACCCCAAATATCGGTAACGTTACATTTCTAATGGGGGAGGTTATCTTAAAATGTAAATATTATATTGAAATATAATGGTAATGAGAGGTTATGAGTGGTTTTATAAAGGAAAAAAGAAAAGTAGGATGGCGGGACGATGAAGAAGAAAACGTTGATTATCACATCACGTCTTTAATTTGAAAGACCTCCCCATTAATGCTCACATCATACTTCAATTCCCTTCACGTCACTTCACCATTGCCTTTGAAGTTCTATGAGAGGGGGAAAAATATATCCAAATTTATGGTACATTTTGATCCAGTGAAACGTACTTCATCGAAATGGATATTTTGATCCAAATGTACGTCAATTCCAAGCCCATCCGACGTTAAAACATCATTCAGGGAAAAAGTAATAAGTATCTTTAACTTGAATTTAGATGTTGTGTTTTAAGGGGGTATAGGACGTCGATTATCAGATAAAATGAATGTGAAAATCCAGGTCTTTGTGTCAAGGGTACTCAACATTCGATGTCAACTGTGTAAATTGATTCTAAATTTAAATTGTCCATAAGTTGCACCCTCTCTTAGAAAAAGGAAAGCTATGAAATCTAATAGAGAGTCCAACTTATGGATAATTTAAAAAAGAATCATACAATTTTAAATGATAAATTGAACAACAATTTTATATAATTATTTTAGATCTCAAAATTGTTTAAGCATTAAACATATTATGAACTATATTTCTTTTTTCTAGGCACTTCCCTTTCAATAAGATATGTTAACCATTTTTCTACTACAAAAACATTTGGTTAACTTGAACTTGAAAGGGCTCCTTCATATGAAATGACGATGAATGAACCACTTTCAAGTTATCAAATTGCAATATGAAGAACAAAAATGCTTAGATATCTAAGGAAAAGAAAATGCAAAGGAGATAGAAAAACATGAATCCTAATATGTTCAATACGGAAATAGGAGGCATGGATTATGTGAAATGCAAGCTATATTTATAGATGAACTGATGACGTACATCGTGTAATTATGTCCAAGCTATATTTCGTTTGATTCATTTAAAAATAAAATGATGTCCCACTCCCCAGAAATTGTCTACTTTTCAATCACCCGCGAAGAAGGGGATATTTGGAGGGCTTGAAGTTAAAAACTTTGATGTGCCCCTCTATATTCATATAATTCCACTCTCAATTTTGCTAAGTTAATATAATTTATTCTAAGTAATTAAGAATCGATTCAAAGTGTTATAAATTAAGAAATGCAAATGAGTTTTTAATGATTATTTATGGTCATATTAATAGGTATAAATGTTTAAGGCAACCTAAGAAACCCTGAATGAAATATTTGCCACAAAGATGTTAATCTTTGATAAGAATCAGTTGTAAACAAGGAACCAAAAGAATCCTCCGTTAACGTTGCAAATGCATATTTATGAATTCCAAAATGTTTACATATGTATTTGGTGTCCCTATATATAAGTATAGGTATAAATGTTTAAGGCACCTAAGAAATCCTAAAAGAAAGATTCGCCACAAAGATGTTAATCTTTGATAAGAAAAATACAATTAATTTTATTTCATAAACTAATTATTAATCAAGAGATAGTCCTTTATCCTACCTTTTGCTTGGGGTCAGCCCATTCCTATCTTTGGCTCAGGCCAACCAGTTTCGACCTTCAACTTATGTTAGTTTGTCTTGACCTTAAGTCTTAATCTCTGAATATTCACTTTGGGTCAAAGTCTCCACCGTCAAACTTAACTTGCCTTAATCTTTGACCCAACCCATTCTGTCTTAATTTTTGGTCTAGATTGTCTTGCTATTCTCCATACACGCTGTCTCTTCTCGATTTGTGACTTGGTGTGATGCATCTCTGTTCTTAACTTGTGTAAATATTTTTTTTCTAACTGAGCTATCTCAATTTTTGTCCACGATATTCTATCTTAACCTTTTGTTTATCAGTTAACTTAATTTTTTTCTCAAACTTAAAGTATTATAATTTAAAAATCAATCAAAGTCTTTTAGTATAATCATACCTTTCTTTATAGCCTAAAACATTCATTTCAAATTACTTTTAATAATATAAAAATAGTTATTATGATTTAAATTATTGTGATCTATAACTAAAACACAATTCTAATAAAATATTATTATTATTATTATTTTCCATATGAAATAAAATTAATATTTTAAAGAATCAAATTTTATTCTCTCTAAATTTCACCAACAAATCGTTCTTATATTTTATAATATGTATATATTACAAGATAAATTTAAACAAATTTATATAATATAAAAATAAAAAAATTGTAAATCTTATCTTAAAATATAAAGGTAATGGTGGGTTATGGGAGGTTTATAAAGGAAAAAATCACACAAAAGGGTGGGAGGCTGAAGAAGAAAACCTCGAACATTCGTAATGTTGCATTTCTAATGGGAGGTTATCCTAAAATGTGAATCTTATATTAAAATATAATGGTACTGGGAGGTTATGAGAGGTTTTAAAAAGGAAAAAAGAGGCCCGAGGATGAAGAAGAAAGTGTCGTATATCCGTAGAATACGACGTATCCTTTGTCTTTTGTCAAACTCTTTGTCTTCTGGCTGACAATTAGTACGTCAAAGCCTAG